>CAVNYN010274500.1:0-11415 GCA_963692815.1 Nyctanthes arbor-tristis
CATACATATTATATAGACAAAAACTATAACAAAGGGGTTTAAATTATCTTATTAACTCTGCACAATTCAAGGGGGACTCAAAGTAATTTGAGGGTAATCAGATAATTTTGACCCCTTTTTTGTTATAGCTATTGTTTACATGTATGTATAAGATATAGTAAGAAAGAAATGGCGGCATTATTCGTCTGTTTTTCCACCCACCTAAGCTCAAATTGTGTACGGGGGCACCCCACTAAAGGCAAAGGGCCGCACGACGCCATCGAAGGAAACGTCTGCCAACTATATGCCCTTGAAGATCAAGATGGCTTTCAAAATTGGAGAAAGAGAAATTGAGAAATCTTATTGGTACTAGTTGGCAGGTATGAAAAATGGTATGATCAATGTGTAAATTCCTATATTTTAATATTAATGAGGGAATCCACATGTTAATGTCCTATTTACCCAAGTAGCGGCACCGCAAGACTTTTTTCCCCTTCCTTCAGGGGAAGGAAAAAAAGGATATTTTTTCCCCAAAGTGATTTTATTTTATTTTATTTATTTATTTTTTAAATAGTCTTAGAGGGATAATTAGCCAATGGGTTGCACACACGTATATATATAAAGTGGAGACATGCCAAGATGGGCCAAGAGGTAAGGTGAGTAATTAACTGGGCCGAAGCTCCAAAAAATGTTGCTTATCTGATCCGGCCCAAATCTAATTGCCATCCTCAACTAACATGTTATTTTACGTATGGTGTGCGCCACGTAATTGATGGGCACAATAGCATGTCTAAAGTTTAAGAATCAACTATTAGTCCAAATATATTCTTGAAATTTTATCTCATCCCAAATATTAGTCCAAACTCATCTTCAAGGGAATAACTCGATTCGTATCAAAGTTTTAAACAGAACAAAATAACGTATCAGATATACCATTTCCGTTCACTGCTGACGTAAAAAATAGTTAATAGTTTTGTAATTAATTAGTTATATTATGATTTATTTATCGTTATACAATAATAGAAGAAGGTGCATTTGGTCCCATACCTCACATTCGGCACCATTACCCGTGACTATATATCAAAGTGGTTTGCCCATATTGACAAAAAGAGAATGTGATATGTAGACCCCACAAAGAGATGCATTTGTCACCACTCTTATAAATATTCCTAACCCAAACCCACTTTATGTTTCATGTGCGTTATGACTCATTTTGGTCCTTAACCTGCCAGAGAAATTCTTTATTCTAATTTCGAGGTTCATTCTTCGCGTGCCTTCTTACCTAACATGACAAGCATCACTACTCAAAACATCACTTGAATTATGACTTCCAGATATCTTCAAAAAGATGAAATATCTTTTCCATCGTTCAAGTGTATTTTAAGCAATAAACTTGCTTTAACAGTATTGTCCAATGTCCACCATGTCAATTGAGTAAAGAAACAAGTCACTTGGGAAATGCCATAAGATGTATATATTATACAACTTGTGCCCATCTTTTCTTTCAAGTACCGAAACCCTGCCTCAACACAATGCTCAAAATATGCAGAATATGGGGTGTCAATTTTTAGATCGGAAGAGCAACAATATATCTTTGTTGATTAGTTCTTCAATAATTCACTCCTTCACACAATCTTCAAAAACTTCATCTACCAGAGCAACAAAATGCTTATCCCTTCTATTTCTCAATTAATTATTTGTTAATCCAAAGTTGAGCCCTCGTTTAGAAACTATTTTTGTATAAAAGTACAAATAGATTTTGTTTTTTTAATGAGTGCTTGAAATTTATATAATGCAAATGAGTTTCGTCAAATATGTGGATGCAATTAGTTCGACCAAATTCTAATTTTGTATAGAACGAGTTGGTAAACATGTACTGAGTGTTTTGTGTTATTTACTATCTATGCGCTAAAACGAAGCATATTAAAATCGAACCCTCATTTTGCCCATGGCTTTCTCCAAAACGAAACCCTTTATATCTCCTGCCTAAGATATCATGTAGTTGTCATATATTTAAGTCAACTACTCCGGTAAGATTATCTTATCTTGTAGGCACAACTTGTTGGTATGTTGATATTATTATTACCTATCTTCACGTATGGTCCCTAACCTTTACAAACTATATCAGTTGGGTCCCTATTCTTTTTTTTCAACGCTGTGAGTCCACGACTTTTTATAAATTCTCACATAAAGTCCTTTATGATATTTATACCTCTATTCTTTAAACAAAAACAAAAAAGAATTTGAAAAATAGAAAAAATACAAAATAAAAAGAAACATAAATTTTTCCCAGCTATGTCCATGTAGCTAAACATCCTAACATGACCGCAAATGATAAATGCCAATTTTTTTTGGGGGGGGGGGGTTGGAATCCTACCATTTCCGATGGTAATGGAGGTCTCCTCTTTTGCTGTTGGAAATAACTGTCGGAATTTGCCATTTACGACTGAATTGGGGTGGGTAATAACTAGGTAGGTAAGGTCAGAAAATTTATTTCTTTCTTTTTTATTATTTTTAAATTCTTTTTGTTTTTATTTAGGGAGTAAGGCTTTTCAAATTAAAAAAAAAGAGTAAGGGGGTAGAAAGTCATTTTTTATGAGATTAAAGACTTTATGTGCGAATTTACGTGTGCTCTTCCGATCTCCATGATGTTGAAAAAAAGAATGGGAACCCAATTGATACAATGTGCAAAGGTAAAGGACCATATGTGTAATTTACCCTTATATCTTTATTATTTTCCTAGATAATTCATACACAGGTTGTTCAGCATATCTAAACATATAACTAACATAAAATATTAAAAATTTTCTCTTCCTCTCGTGAACACATTTGGCAATGAGTTAAAATTGGCAATTTTTAATCCCATGTACCGTGCTACATCATGAGAGCTAGAGAATTTTTTTCATAAACTACATCATCAAATGATCAGTCGAGCATGGGTACTTCGCGTGAAGTCCTGCAAACTGCATAATACCCAATACAAATTTTTTAAAATGAAATGAAATATGGAAGTTACGTAACATACGGTGAGGATTCAAAGTAAAAACTGTTTCCGCAAATTTCTATTCATTTCAATCATTCAAAATGGAAACAATAAGCAAACGACCACATCACAAAGGGTAAATGACAAGAGTGATGTTGGACACGAACAAGATCATGGACTGCATTTACAAGCATTAATTAATTATATAAATACTGCCTCTGCAACAAGACATCCTTCAACTCTAAACCTGAGAATATGGAGTTTCCCCCAAGTCCCAGAAAACCTCATGTAAGGCTTTCTTCAACTTATCTCCTTTAACAGAAGACTTTAGAGTAAAAAGACCAACTATATTCTTGTTTCTAATGAAATGATGGCTTACACAGGTAGTTCATGTAGTTATACTTGTTTTGGTTGCGGTTCTGCTTGAATCGAGGAATGTTTATGCCAGGCATATTCATCACACGGACTATTTCGAGTACTGTGCTATAAGTTGCAGGGCTCATAGTGCATCCTTGACGGATTTTGGAGGTGTTGGAGATGGAACTACGTCAAATACTAAAGCTTTTCAGGCAGCCATTGATCATCTCGCAGCCATTGATCATCTCGGCCATTTTGGATCGGATGGTGGGTCAATGCTCTTTGTTCCATCAGGGAAATGGTTGACAGGAAGCTTCAACATCACCAGTCATTTCACTCTGTATCTACATAAAGATGCTGTTCTTCTTGCATCTCAGGTTTGACCTGTGTCTCTATGCAGTTCAGGAAACTTCAAGTCTGTTAATGTTAATTTCGAAATTAAGTGGGGATAATAATGCTATAATTCAAAGAATTTTTCTGGATAATTGCACCATAAATGTTCTGGTATTATTGCACCATAAATGTTCAGGAAACTTCAAGTCTGTTAATGTTAATTTCAAAATCAAGTGGGGATAATAGTGCTATAATTCAAAGAATTTTTCTGGATAATTGCACCATAAATGTTCTGGTATATGAAGTTCTTGTATTTGAAGTTAAGACATGGAATGAAACTAACGGCATAAATAGCTGGGTCTGAACGTATTTTGATGAAAAATCCATTTGAAAACTTTCTTATGGATCAAATGGAATGCAAAAATGGATTCATGCAGTTGACTCTAAGCTCATGTCAAGAATCTTAAAACTGTCCTAATTGTTCACCTTTTGAACTGGCGTAGGATGAAAATGAGTGGCCAGTAATAGAGCCCTTACCTTCATATGGTCGAGGAAGGGACACAGAAGGTGGAAGATACATCAGTCTCATCTTTGGAACCAACCTGACTGATGTAGTAATAACAGGTAGATGAAGCAAATCTTCCCAGTGAATTATTATTCAGGCTCAGCAATTATGTCATTGTCATCAACTCAAAAACAGCTTGATCTGATTTCAGGGGATAATGGCACTATTGATGGTCAAGGTGCTACCTGGTGGGACAAATTTCACAAGGGAGAACTACAATATACACGACCATACCTGATTGAGATCATGTACTCTGATAATATTCAAATATCTAATCTGACACTTGTTAACTCCCCATCCTGGAATGTTCACCCTGTATACAGCAGGTAATGCGTTGAGCTATTCAGTGTTAGTTTCTTATGGGATATGCATTGATGCCAATAGTTTGGTTTCTTATTGCAAAATGCAGCAATATAATTATCCAAGGTATCACTATCATTGCACCCGTCAGGTCTCCAAACACTGATGGTATCAACCCAGGTAAAAAAAAGAAAAAAGGAACATTTCCTAATACCAGAAAAAATGCATGAAACAGACTCACTTACCTTTTTCATAATTTCAGATTCTTGCATAAATACTCGGATTGAGGACTGTTACATTGTCTCTGGAGATGATTGTATTGCTGTTAAGAGTGGTTGGGATGAGTATGGAATTGCTTTTGGGATGCCTACAAAGCAGCTTGTCATAAGAAGGCTGACTTGCATTTCTCCAACTAGTGCTGTGATTGCGTTAGGAAGTGAAATGTCAGGAGGAATCCAGGATGTTAGAGCTGAAGATATCTTAGCCATCAATTCAGAATCGGGAGTTAGGATCAAGACTGCAATTGGGCGAGGAGGATATGTGAAGGACATATATGTTAGAGGGATGACAATGAAAACAATGAAATGGGCATTCTGGATGACAGGGGATTACGGTTCCCATGCAGATAACAACTATGATCCAAATGCACTTCCTGTGATTCATAATATCAATTATCGGGACATGATTGCTGAGAATGTGACAATGGCTGCTAGATTGGAGGGAATCTCGAGTGATCCATTTACAGGAATTTGTATATCTAATGTAACCATTCAGTTGGCAAGGAAAGCAAAGAAAGTACCATGGAACTGCACAAATATTGAAGGCATTTCAAGTGGTGTGGCTCCTCAACCTTGTGATCAGCTTCCAGACCAGGGACCAGAGTATATTTCAGCGTGTAATTTCCCAACAGACAGCCTACCAATTGAGAATCTCGATGTTCATATTTGTTCTTACAGAAGGAAATATTCATAAGATTCGGACACAACATTTATGATTCGAACTTTACTCAAACTTCTAAGCAAGAAGAAAAGTAAACTTACCTTCATGGTGAACGGCTTAATTGGATCTTGACTCATTGTCCCATACAGTAGCTGATCTCCATAAACACTGAATCGTAATTTGTGACACTCTAAATCTTCTCCATTAATCATGTTTACCTCACATTTTCGCTCAAACAAGTTTCAGAAATTAACTTGGAGAAAGAATATTTAATATAATTCTAACCTCATAATTACCTCATCCCAACCGGAATCATTTTGACTTTTGTCAAACTCCAGGAATTAGGCAGCGTAGTAACACCGCTGACCAATTAAGATAAGGATTATACCAAAATCTAAGAGGGAAGTCTGATATCTGATTTCTTCTGAGAATTCAAGGAGAAATAGCAAGATAGCACAAGCCAGAGATCAGAATTGTGCTCAGAGATCAGAAGAAACATGATAGAGACAAATAATATGAATTTTCAAACCTGTTGCCATTGCTATCTTCTGCTTTGTAGAGAAATCCACCACATAACAACAAATATAATATGCAAAATTATTAATAAAGCTTTGAGGTCTCGTACCACCCTTTGCTTATGTTGCAATGGGTGAAACTCCATGTCGATTACGCAAAGGTGCAAGAATATTACAGTTCTCGAATCTTGCAAACAATCTACCTTTAATTTACATTGCAAAGGGTATGCAATGTATAGCCCAATATCGTTGACATTACATGCTCAGTATCTTAAGGACCCAACAGACCTACTAATCATGACCGTCATGTCTACCGTCCTTGTGTCCAGTTCTGTAGACTATTTCATCTATCCACACAAATTATTAACCCTCAGGCTGCCAAACAAAAATCTTTCCTCCTAACAAGGGTGAACAACTTTGAAACAACAGGGGATGATAACTTTGGACCATGGGGGATGACTTCACTAAAGAGAGAAAAAACAGTAGACATTTATACATCGAGTGTTTGACTTAATGATCACTGCAGATTAGTTACTGGATCTGGATTAAATGCTACCAATTCCTGCCAAATAAGCTCTTTGATATTTTCTTCAGTAACTGATCTCTGCTCAAAATCAAAACTGAAAGGCCTGGAGCATATTGGCTCGTCATTAATATCATGCAGTGAGGACAAGTACGGGTGACAGAGAGCGTCATCAACTGTTTGATCCAGAAGTTGATGTCAGAAAAATAATACAGAATGGCACAATGAAACCTCAAGATCTCTTAGTTAATAAGAAGTAAGTTTTACCATTTATACGTTTGCTGGGATCAAATACAAGCATTTTCTCAAGCAAATCCAATGCCAAAGAAGACAAGTTAGGAAACTTAGCCAAAAACTGTTGCTTTGGAAATTGGGGAAACTGTTTCACATATTTCCGAGCATTTTCACTTCCTAGAAATTTGAGGTTCACATATCGGGTGTTCCTAATAGCTATTAAGAAGAGAAAAGACGTGTTAGAATACATGAAAATGTATTAAAATATAAAGGTCTATAGTACAGCTCCATACTAGTTCATCAAAGATGTAAACAAATGCTTTAACCATAGATCAAAAAGATATATCTTCCATCAGCATCCTCATTTTTTAATTGATTGATTGCATAAAAATCATATAACCAGTTTCCTGCTATTAAATGTAGCCAATTTTCAATTGATCTTCAGGAGAGATGGTAAACCTTCAACTCATAAAATTGTTAGAAAATAACAAAATTAACCACCAATTGTCTGGAGGAAAGGAAATCTACAGCAATAGAATAGTACCTCAGTGATGAGCCTGAGTTGATGTACATAATCTTTTCCAGGGAACAGAGGCTCTCTGGTCAATATTTCAGCAAAGATGCAACCAACAGACCATACGTCAATGGCTGCAGTATATTCTGAACAACTAAGGAGCAATTCAGGTGCTCGATACCAACGAGTGACCACATATTCAATCATGAAATCTGTTTCAGAGGTTGTCCTTGCCAAACCAAAATCTCCTATCTTTAAGTCACAATTCGCTTTCAGAAGCAAATTGCTCGGCTTAAGGTCCCGATGCAAGACATTTGCTGAATGTACATATTTCAATCCCCGCAACAGCTGATATAAAAAGTACCGCAGAAGTAGAGCAAAGATTAACCCACAGTATATCTGAGATTTTTTTTCTGAATATTATGTGACAATTAAAATTTGTCTGTAAACGAATCGCATTTATAAACATAGATGATGGCCAATGATAGACACTGCTCAACTTGTTCTCTGAGTATTGATGCCTGCTCAGTCTGCTCTCTGCTGTGGTTTCAAGTTCAGCATTCAGTTTTTGTCGTAAATATAAGCTAGGTGCAAGTAGAGAACATTCATATACATCACATTCTACTATTCAATTTTATGCTTTTCTATAACTAAACAGTTAATAGAGATCAAACCTGACAATGGTCATCTGTCAGTTGTTGATCGGACCGAATAATCTGATGCAAATCTGTATCCATCAATTCATAAACTATGTAAACATCATTAAAAGCATCCTTCTTTGGTGGCCTTATGATATCCTTGATAGCGATAATCTAAGTAAAAAGAAACAAAACACACACAGACAAGAATCAAATAACTATGGTTATCCATTTATGGTGTCTTTCAGGATTAGAAAGCATAACCCAGTAGTATGAAAAATACGTTTTCATGATCCATGTGGCGTAAGAGTTTAATTTCTCTCAAAGTTCTTTTAGCATCTATTCTGTTGTCAAATGCATTTCCAATCTTTTTTATTGCAACCTCCTCATTTGTTTCTTTATTGATAGCAGCACTGCAAAAATAAAACAGAAAATGATAATATAACTCTAATGACCAAGTCTACAAAACAAAGAGGCTAAAAAAATATATATAAACAACCACAATCCAAAAGTATGAACGCAATAGTTTATTAGGTTTTGGGGAAATTTTGTTCCAGGCAAGATTTACCACCAGTTTATGGGGAATCAGTCATCAACTGCATGTGTTAGCAAAACACAGGGCTAGTAAAAGACAACTTGCAGTACTAGGCTTTTTGGAGGTAAAAAACTTAGAAAGAAAAGGGTTTTCAACAGCAAGTTGAAAGGCTGCTTGTAATTGATATCAGCCAATTGCAAAGCAAGTTGTGTGCAGAAGATGCACTCATAGAACAAGCAGAGTAGCAGACCATACTTGCCTATAGGTGATCGAAGAAATCCTTGAGTTTCTAGTTGAATAATTTATTCAGCTGGGTCTCATTAGTGCGTGATGTAACTGGCCAAACAATATTTCATTTTTCCAACAGCTCATTTAAGATATGTTGCCTAAGCTCAAGTAGATGATCAATTCGGCTCAAATTTACTGTTGCTAGTTGAATAGGAATGATCCAGCTGATCACTAGAGGAAGAAAGATTAATAAAGATTAAAAATAAAGCAGATTTCCCCAAAAAAGACTTCTCCAATTTTCTCTTACTGTTGCAGTACTAGCCATGGTCCCCGCATGGAAGTCACTCTCTTCAAAGATATGTTGTTGATGAATGTGACCGACATTTCTAAAGTTGTTTTCTTGATATAGTGGACAACTCTATGGACTGACTGGAAAGAGTTTCCACATGCTACTCGGGTAACGAGTCCAAATCGGCATCTTAAAAACCAAGATTTTAGCTTCTTGGGTACTACTACCATCCAATCGTAAGCATGCTAATGCTACAAGAAGGAAAACAAACTGATTGTCCGAAAGACTGCAATTTGTCTTCCCAAAATCACAGAAGCCATTCAGCCCCACCCCAACTATATATTGATTCTGAGAAAAAGAAAAATCAAGAAATCATATCAAGGAAGCAAACATTAGGCAGGCTTGTTTTTCTCCGAAGAGTTAAAAATTGTGCCAACCAGACAAGGCCATAAGCGCCGCGACCAATGGGGCGAATT
Organism: Nyctanthes arbor-tristis; assembly: GCA_963692815.1. NCBI lineage: Eukaryota > Viridiplantae > Streptophyta > Magnoliopsida > Lamiales > Oleaceae > Nyctanthes > Nyctanthes arbor-tristis. The sequence continues at coordinate 9,409 of CAVNYN010274500.1, forward strand.
GGAGGAACACACTTGCCGGAGACTTCGAATAAATTTCCATACAGATTGTATCGCACATATTTACCACCGTGCGTCAGTACTCCTTGTATGTTAGAATTGGTTGAAGCGGAAGTGGAGCTGGGTTTTGGAGCCATGTCCGAGAAACAGAAAAATGCGTCTGTAATTATGACGATATCGAACTAGCGCGGGCGGAGGCTAGGAAGTCGGTGGCTCTGGAGCTTGCGGTGAACCCAATAGACCGGTCGTCGGCGTAGTGAGGGGAAGACTGATTGAGATTTTACTGGGGTTTTGGGCGAGTGAAGGTTTTGTTTTCCTGGAAGTTTGAATGGTAAGTGACGCGGTTTGAACTTCAATTTCCAAATAAGAATTTTTTAGAATGTTAGAAAAAGCAAGCCCCACATTAGAGTTTATTTGACCTCTTTTATTCTCTCAATTTATAAATTTATCTGTCACTGATTTAATATTTATAAAATATTTGATTAGACCACTAGATTATAATCTGCGACATGTTATCATTTCATTGGTTTCACTTTTTTCAAAAAGTCAAAAAGTAAAAGTCAAACTATAATTGTTTACTTTTCACAAAAAGTAACCAATAAAATGATACTACGTAGCAGATTATAATCCAACTAAATAATCTAATAGTTACCAAACTCTTGATTTCACAACTATTCAATTACAACTACATGTTTCACACTTTTTACATTTCCAATACGCATTATACTTCTCTCTTAATTATAAATTTCCCAAATAAAGAGTACCAAACGATACGGGACATTTTCTTATTTTTTGTTAGTCCGTGTAGTTTTGAGGTGTGTTCTCATATACGGTATATGATTATATGACACTATATAATACTATAAATATGATATTAGATTATTTTTAATTCACTAATGGATCTGCTCGTGTTAGACAAATATTAGGCAACAAGGACGGGTCTACTAGTACTAAAAATTCATTCCAAACACATTTAGAGCTCTTCTCGTGAGTTATGTCTAAATAAAAAAAAAAAATTATCAAAATAATACCAACCACGGATTTTCACAAAAAACAAATTTTCATACTTCACAATGGTCTTTATTTATATTTTTACCACACATTTTCTTAATTAATCTAATTTTTCTTTACATAAATCTCTTAAGAACGTGCTCTCAATACATTTTTTATTGTCATTATCAAAACTCGAAGTGCCGTAGTAAATGAATTAACGTACATCTACGAGTAAGGAAGACCCTCCTTGCTGTGCATGAAACAAGAAAGAGAGAAAAAAAAAAAGAGTAATGTTATCTAGCATTACTGGTGCTTGACATCATATCAATGTGATATTAAATGATAAGTTAAATTAAGTGATTAATTTATTTATTCATTTAATTTTACTTATCATTTAATACCACATTAAATACCACTTAGAGTAGTGCCAAGAACCACTGGTACTACATAGCATTACTCAAAAAAAAAAAAAAAACTGCTTGCGTAAACTCATTATTTGGTGAGATTTGATTGAGTAATGATGGATTGCCATCAAGAACTATCAAGAATTTTTAAATTAATACTTTTCGTGTGACTTTGCAAATCTAGTTGTGCTAGTCCACCATTAGAGGTGTTTTTTTTTTCTTTTTCTTTTTTAAACATTACAAAGATATTGTAAGGAAAGAAAATTGAACCCTTAATCAAGGGTGTAAACAACAAACAAGATTGCCACTACTAGATCTATTTTTATTGAGTGTTTATTGTGTTCTTGATGCTAAGTAAGTGGGCGATACATGAACATAGCTATTTCCAAATAATTCCAATTTAGAAGTAAATATCATTTTGATTGAGGCGATAAGAAAATAGAAGTACTAAATTTCATCAAGTCAATAGAAACTTTAAATTGGCTAACTGGATGGATATCTCTAGACATGACTCCATTTACATGCATTCGCCTCATCTCGTCAAAGTTTAGTAGGAGGTCATATAAATTCTAAACAATCAAACAGAACTCTGATAACCCTGTTGTTGAGAGAC
>CAVNYN010274501.1:0-11653 GCA_963692815.1 Nyctanthes arbor-tristis
CAAGCATTTAGGGAAGTTGTTAATTTCAGAACGTTACGTTTGTTTTGAAAAAATTTTCTAGTCAAAATTATGAAGAAGTTGTATGCATTCAAATTTTAAAAGGGATAGAGGTATATTACTTGTAAAAAATACAAACTCGGAATGTATGCCAATACTTACAAATGTTTAAAAACCTCCAATAAGGTTTTTTTATATTGCAAAAGGGTTTTTTTAAACAATATTAGTAAATAATCTTACTTGTTTTTGTATTGATGTTAGAGTGATCATATTTAAAATGCACACGATATTAGCCATGCTCTAAGGCAGTCAACCAAGCTACTAGTGTCTCACATATCATGCAATAAGATTACATATGGAAAAAAATGTGTTCGCATAAGTTCAAAGGTCTATTGGGAAAGGTAATGAAGCTCTGTAAGTAGAGAAAATGGCGTAAAACTAGTGATGAAAAGAGATCAATACAAGTCCTGCGAGCTCACATAAGAGACATATTCAAAAGGCTTATATTTTGGCATTAATAAACGCAGCCAGACAATGCGCAGACTCGCGCATCCCCACCCTATGAACACATGACGCCTCTTAGCATCTTCCTCAAGGAGGGCAACTCCGAACATGGCACACTTTTGATTAGTAGCACCAATCTTGACAAGCGCGGGCATGCACTCCGAGTTGTGCACTGTCGGGACAGAATTAGTTCGGGGAGTAGAGGAGTGTACACCCAGTTTCCGTGAGGCATTGAAGTAGATCTTATTCAAGTCATGCTCGAGGGTGGTGTTGAGAGCCTGTTGGCTCTTCTTACCACCGCTTACAGACCCTGGGGTGGAAGAGTGCTTCCCGCTAACCCCCTTCTCTTGAAGAAGAGCCAAGAGTTAGTTTTTTGGACTTGAATCCAAGCTTTCCCTGGCTATCTGAAGAGCCGCTACTCTCGGCCTGTCTACCTAACGTGAGATCAACATCTGGGTCACTTTTTTTTTACGGTGCCCCATAAGAGACAGAAGCACCTGTCGCTATTTTTGTCCTAAAGAAAATGTCTCCGGTTTCCATAAATTGGTTCAGATCATACTTCTAGCAGTCGCTTATGTCTTTATTCTTCTACAACACACTCATAATAGGGATAACTTAACATTGGCACCCCTAAATATGAGTTGCAAACATAAACAGCCCAGAAAATTCAAGTACAAAAGAAATAAAACCGTAAACCACATTCATTTGCTAACATTGCATATTTGTATAGCTGCGTATCAATGTATTGAACCAATACAAGGGGACAAAACTACAAAAACAAGAACATCATGGCTGAAATGTCTCTACCATGAATAGTATACTTGAGAGGAATAAGGAGCATTGTATATATACCTGCCTAAAGAGAGAAAAGGCAGTGTGTGTTAAGTACAGAGAGAAAATGATGATGACATGTTCAAACAATGGAGTATAACTATTCAAGTTTAAGCAGAATTATAACAGGAACAATGGTATTGTACAAGTATCTTACCTTTTTACAATGGTTCATTTTCAAATTACAAGTACCTTACCTCATTGGGCGTGTGTCTTAATGAGGGAGGCCGGTTGTGAATGGGGGACTCACAGATGTCTAAAACAGTTGGATTGCATTTACAAGCACACTGTCATTGCAACTCAAAGTACTGCATCATCATTTAGATGTTGCTGTTTTCCCAAACCCATCAATTGACATAAAACACTCAGTTGTGATCATCTCAGGCTTCTAAACTTGACTTGATAACTAACATTTAATCTTTAGCTTATACAAATAAATCTAGTTAAACTCTACAGCATTCATTGACTTCGTCTAGAGTATGCTAAATTGAAGATTAATATCGGTGCAATTTATTGGCATGAGACATCTAACATAAAGCATGTTGTATAAACAAATATAACAATTTAGCGGATAGAGACAAGAAAACATGAAATAGAAAGGGAAAAGGAGACTCATGTACCAATTACTGATCAACTAGTCCAGGTAAAGTGCATCAGTTGTTTTTTAAAGTGCTTAATTGGTTAGAGAAAATATAGGACAAAATCTATCAAAACAGTTGGGAAATAGGAAAAAGAAGGAACCAACATTCTTGTGCAGGAAACGCTAACCCAAGCCTATTGACAAGCAGTTGGGGCCATTCAACAAAAACGCATAATGCCATAAAGTCACTAAAAGAGTAAAGCCACAACTAACAAGATCCCAATAATTAAAATAGGAATCTTGAAGTTACCTTTGCTGAAACCCACATAGGAAAACTTTCACATAGACTAAGGAAAATTTGGACAATATATACTGAAGAGCAAAGCAACTTGGACAGGTCTGAGAAGGAAAGAGATGAGAGAGTGTAGTCTCTACTTGTTTTGCCAATTCCCACCATTCGTTGGAGACGTCGATCTTACCGCCTTCTTTGTACCCCAACCCGGTGGTCGACATGAGTCGTTTCCTAGCGTTCTTGCAATTTTGCTTCAATCTAGTCTAAAAGTTTCTAACTGTTTGGGCGTCGTAATAGTTGTTGAACTGGGGAATCAGTTTGGCTGAGATGAATTTACAGCCTCCGGATGTGAGCATCCTACCATCGATATGGCCGGCTTGATGTGCTTCTACAGTGGCAACAAGAAAGGTAGAAACTTCCCGAGCTTGCCATTGGATGCTAGACTTTTTTTTGCCAGGAGTTTCCGAGAAACTGCCTTCTTTCCTTGTGGTGATGAGTGGGTTTGAACCCCTACAACAAACACAAGCTGTTAGTTACCAGAAGACGAGGACGGAATGAAATCAGAAGCAGAGAAAGAAAACGAACCTCACTAGAAAAAAGTCCATTCGACTTCGTGGTTTGAGGCCTTCTCGTCTACCTACCATACGTCGAACGCAGGAGTCTTACTGCTTTGGGGCTGACGCCTTTTGATTTTGGGGTGTTGGGAGTGGTAATTACATGGAAGAAAGATGGGGTTATTTGGAAAATAGGGTAAAAAAAGGCTATGAGGGTTGATGGGCCATTAAATTCTGGGCAATTTCTCTACCAACACGTGTTGATTATAATTTATTGGTTTATAAACGGGAATTTGCCCCAATTGACCCCTTAATAATACTAAAATTGTCCCAATGACCTTTGACCAAAAAACCTATTTTAAACTTATATCAAAATTAATATAGAATACAAATTTACTAATATATCCTCAACTATTTAGGCTCCAATTTCCTAATTCATTGTTTCTTAACCTTCATCTCAAATTCTTCACCATCTTCTTGGCTACTTAGGAATCGCTGGTACTTCTTTGATATACTTGAAATATGTTTGGATCGAATGACTACTCGCCCAAATTCTTTGTTGTTTGCTTGTTGGTGTTGGTAAATTACACTTTTAGATTTGTTTGCTAAATTTGTTCTTCAAGTAATTTTTGTGTTTAAGTAATTTCTTGGTAATCAGGTCGTGTTTATGTGTTGTTTTTGGTTTGAGAAATTAATAAATATGGCTTATTTGTTGTTGTGATTTTGTGCTAGTTTGAGAATAAAATACTCAAGTCCTCCAATTATGGCAAGGTGTATATACAAATATGTGTAGATATCTATACATATAATTTGGTTTACACGTGTTAATTTTTTTCATATTCAAATGCCCATTCATTTTTTTGAAGAATGTTTTAGTTTACAGGTCATAACGATACATGTATCATTATTTCATATGTTTCACGACTGTACAGTTGTTTTGTTACTGTAACAATTTGAGGTGCTTGCTAACCCTTAGATTCTTTAAAATAGATGAAAGAGACACAATGAAAGAAAACTTTTTGGAGCAAATCTGTAATTTTCTAGTAAATAAGGGATAACGATATATGTTTCGTTCTTTATATACATCAAGATTCAACAGTTGTTATACTCATTTAAAACCCATTTAAAACTTAAATTAAAATTAATATAAAGTACAAATTTACTAGTATAGCCTCAACCATCTATACCATAATTCATTGTTTTAGGATTATTTTGGTTTACGAGTTGTAACGATACATGTTTTGTAATTTCGTATGTTTCACGACTCCACTGTCGTTTTACTACTTTAAAATTTGAGGTTGTGATGATACACATTTCGTTATTTCATATGTGTCACGACTGAACAGTCGTTCTGCTCCTATAATAATCGGAGGTATTTGGATAACGATTTGATTCTTTTAAATGTGATAAAATTGACATAACGACAAAAAAATAAAAATAAAAATCAAAGAAAACAAAACCTCGACGTGTTAACATTCCTTCAAGACTGAGCAGTCGGTTTGCTCCATTGACTGCGCATGATGTTATCTTACAGTTAAGTCTTTTGAAAAAAATTGGAACGACACATGTCTCGTTACTTTGTATTTATCATGACTGAACAATTGGTTTGCTCCATTTACTATTACTGATGTTTGCTAAAAGTTAAGTCTTTGAAAACGATTGGAACGATGCATGTCTCGTTATTTCGTATTTGTCACGACTAAGTAGTCGTTTTGCTCTGCTCCTGATGTTTGCTAAAAATTAAGCCTTTTGAAAAAGGTTGGAACGATACATGTCTCATTATTTTATATTTATCACGACTGAGCAGTTATTTTGCTCCAGTGACTATTCGTATTTGCTAACATTTAGTATTTTGAAATAGGATGTAACGATACATGTCTCCATTGAACAGTCGTTTTGCTCCATTGACTACTCCTAATGTTTGCTTACAATTACTTTTTTCAAATAAATTGTAATGATATGTGTTTCGTTATTTTATACGTGTCATGACTGAATAATCATTTTGCTCCATTGACTACTCCTAATGTTTGCTAACCGTTTTTTTTTCAAAAAAATAGTAACGTTTATCTGTTTCGTTATTTTTACGTTTCACGGCTGAACAGTCATTTTGCTATAGCGACTCTAGACGTCTCGTTATGTTTTATGTGATACGACTGAACAATCGTTTTGCACCAGGGAGTCATATTATGTGCTAAATATTTCAAAACTACTACGTGGCATGATACATGTCTCGTTATATTGTATCTGAACAATCGTTTTGCATCAGCTAAGTCTTTCGAAACCGTATGGAACAATATATGCTTTGTTATGTTGTATGTGGCACAATTGAACAATCGTTTTGCACTAGGGAATTGTATTGTTTGCTAAGTTTTTCGAAACTGCATGGAATGATACATGTCTTGTTATGTTGTATTTGACATGACTGAACAATTATTTTGCACCAGGAAGTTGAATTGTTTGCTAAGTCTTTTGAAACCGCATGAAACGATACACGTCTCGTTATGTTGAAAAGAGCTTTTGAAAAATGTTAAAAGGATACATGTCCCGTTGTTTTGTATTTGTCACGACTGAGCAGTCGTTTTACACTATTGACTGCCCATGATGTTTACTAACAATAAATCTTTTGAAAAAAGGTCGGAATAATATGTGTCTCCTTATTTTGTATTTGTCACGGCTGAGCAGTCTTTTTTCACTATTGACTGCTCCTAGATATTTGCTAACAGTAAGTCTTTTGGAAAAAGTTAGAACGATACATGTGTCCTTATTTTATATTTGTCACAACTGTGCTATCGTTTTGCTTTATTGATCGCTCCCAATGTTTGCTAACATTTAAATCTTTTGAAAAAGGTCGGAACGATGGTTCATTTGTGGCATGACATGACTCGCTGGTTCATTTGTGTCTGATTCAGCAATAGTATGGCTCCATTTACTACTCCTAATATTTGCTAATAGTTTCTTTTTTCAAATAAGTAGTTGCGATACATGTTACATTATCTTATATAGGTAACTACTGAGTCATTTTGCTCCAATGACTATCGAAATGAAACAAAAACAATGCTAGATATGGAGGAACGAAACAAAAACGACTTAAAGGACCACGAAAATTCAAGACGATACTAGAAACGGTTTTTGATATAATCAATAGTTGTTTTGCTCCGTCGATTGTTCTTGTTGTTTGTTAACCATCACAGTCTTTTAAACTAAATTAAATAGACATCATGAAACAAAAAACGAGACTAAGATTCGAAAAACGATTTAAAGGAAAATGAATAGCCAAAAGTATATTGAATATGATGGAACGATAGTTTGATCATGTTGTGCTAAAACGCTTAAAACATCACACATAGCCCAACAAGTTGAAGTATATATTACCTTCTGCTGAGAGATAGAAGAATGAATGAATTCAAGTGGCCTCAACATTGATAAGTATTGGAAACGATATTTCTACCAAGGGAATCATTATGTACGTGTGTATTTCTAAAAGAGTGTGCTAGACTACACAGATTGTACATGTACCAGTTTCATCATGCTAGGTGGATTGAATAAGGTAATACACAAGGAAAACAATTTAAAGAAAGTTGAATTCTTAAAACGATACTAGATACAAAGGAACGAGAGTTTAATCATGATGTGCTAAAACGCTTGAAACATGACACATAGCTGAGCATGTTGAAGGAGATATTACTTTCTACTGAGAGATAAGAGAATGAATGAATTAAAATGGCATCAATAATGATAAGTATGAGTAACAAAATTTCTATGAAGGGAACTGTTACGTACGCGAATATCTCTAAAATGGCACACTAGCCTACGTAGTTGTGCATTTTCGAAACAGATTGCACTAAAACCTCAAACTGAACATGCACCATTGTGGTAATTGCTACGTAGAGTAAAAAAGTATTTCAATACCGAAAACTAGAAACAATTGTTGGTACTAGAGCATGACACTACTGTCGTGATGTATCAAAATGCTCGAATCGTATCGTTGTGGTTTCAAACAAGTCTTAGAGTCTTGACCATTCATTTGTCAAGCTAAACATTAATGGATACGTTTCACAACTGAAGTGTTATTTTTATAAATCATGAACGAGAGTTCATTCATTATGTGCTCGTACAACTATTGAAACAATGATCGATGCATAAACTGACTAAAGTATCATTTTTCGAAATCAAGAACGATTGTTAAGTCATGTTGTTTTCTACACCTAATGAATGGTTCAACCAAGTACCAAACGCAAAGAACATGCTCTTAAACACACCTTAAGCTATTGATTACGGTGACGTTTGTCTAAAAAGATATAGTACACAATTATGTAAAATTAAACTCATTAAACAATGATAGATTCGTAAAACGATTGAAGTATCATTTCTATGTTTCTAGCACGACTGTAATTTTGATCTTTATTAAGAGTCATGATTTCTATTTCATACAATTTAGAGTCCACGTTAACAAGTTCCTCACCGATTTTATACAGCTCCACATACGAAATGCTAGAGGGAACAACAATAACATTGATATTCTCTTCATTGTTCTCATCATATTTCCACACCCTAGCTTTATTACTCATTTCAAACTCAATAAAGTGATAGACTTGTATCCATATTATTTTCTTAGTATCCATCGCTACAAAGAAAAATGAAAATTACAAATTAATAATTATTCATTTGCAATATATAGAAGCATGTGAGATTTTAACTTTAAAAAAACGACAGCAGTGTCGTTACGTATGGGACACCATGACTGTACAGTCGTTATGGTTAATATATTATCTTTACACTTTTAATAGTATGTCAAAATGGAAACTCTATGAATTAAAACAACTATGAAATAAAAACAGATAACAAATGTAGTATCATTTTGCATAGCATTTCACGACTGTACATTCGTTATGGCAAATATCTAATCGGTGTAGTTTCTATATCAAAAGAAAACTAAAATCATGGTAACCACAATGATTGTACAATAAAAAGAGCGAGAATACATACCTAATAGTTTAGTTCTTCACATGTCTTCACCGTTTTCCAAGAGCACCAAAAGTTTCTAAAAAATCTACATAATAGAGCTCATTTGCTTCATCCTTGATCGTCAACTATACATAAACAACTACTAATAGCGTGACTTTGTAGTTTTGGGAGCCAAAGATAGATGACATTGTTGGAAAATGAAGAACAATTTTGGAGGAATGCAAGGATAGTGACGCGGAGCTTATGAACCCAGTAAATTACTTTAAGGGGTATTTCAGTATTTTTGCTTGAAAGGATATTTTAGACATTACAATTTCAATTTTACTATTAATTATATGAAAGGGTCATTTAGGCTTAAGTGATTTAGTAATGGGTCTATTAAATAAATATGCCCTTTGATAAGATCAATTAAATAAACCCCCCCTGTATAAACATATTTTGCCAAACGCTTGTTTGTGAAGTAAAAAAATAGTCAGTTTTTCATGCCACTTTCTCACGTGTATCTAAAATTACTCTGATAATTTGGGAGGAAAATGAAAACTAGAGAGGGGGGAAATTCCCAGAAATCCAATCCAATCCTATGAATCGAGAGCGAAGTTTTTGAGCGTGAGAGTGATTTGAGAACTTAAAAGAGTTATGGCGTTAACTTTTAGTAAGAATAATCTGCTCAAAGGCAGTGGCTCATTCTTTTTCTCCTGCCACCACCACCACCACCACCTCCGCCGCCCTTTACTCCTTCCGGCAACTGCCCGAATTCTCAAGAATCATATTCATGGGGACCTTCCCTTCCCCCCCTTGCTCGCTAGCACCCATAATACAACCATTACACCAATTGTCCCTCTCCAACTTCCCATTTCATATTTCTACTGCAAACCCAGAACGGCAGGATTTGAACCAAGAATGATGTGCTACTGTACGACTTCAAATGCGCCGGAGACTATAGTGGCATCTCCAACTGCATCGGATGAAGGGAATGCGGAGAATGTGGAGGAAAATTTGGAGAAGATAAGAGAGGCGGCTAACACGCTGGACATTAGGGTGGGAAGGATACTGATGGCGTGGAGGCACGAAGAAGCCGATTCCCTTTACGTAGAGGAGGTGGACGTTGGGGAACCCGAGCCCAGAATTATTTGTAGTGGCCTTGTTAAATATGTCCCTCTTCATCTTCTACAGGTTCCATTTCTCTGTCAATTTTCTTATTTATTCATTATAATTTATAAACAGAGTTAAGAATTTAAATTTTGATAATATCATTATTTTATGATGATCTTCTAGTGTTGTTCTGCCTTTGCTGTATTCTTTTTCTTGGAAAATTGCATTTTTGATGGGTCCAAAGATATTACTGTGGATCTTAACCCTGGCAATTGGAACCCGGAAATGATGTTGGTCAAATGTCATAAAAGAAATTTGACCTTTCACCATATGAGATGAATGCCTGATTTGTACCATTTCAAGTGCCCTTAAATATATTGATGCTTCCGGTGACATATGTTCTTTGTTCTGTTCGGTCCTTTCTATTAACTTAGATGCATCATATTTACGGGGGTTATTAAACGGGGTAGTGGAGGACTCTGTGTGTGTGTGTGAATATTCAGGACCTTAATTTTCTTTGTCATGTTCTTTTCCTGTCTAGAGTTCTTCTTTGTATAGCAGTGTGAATGTGTATTTCTATTATCTTACTTTGATAAAATTACTTTATGGTCAAGTTTGCGGGACTTTTTACGAAAGTGTTTCATCTGGTTTAACTTTCTAGTAACTCTAGGATAAATCTTGGAACAATATATTGGATAAGTGCTACAATTCTCGTTACTTTAGTAAATAGCACAAGGGTTAATTTCGCAAATCGTCTCTAACCTTTGGGTTAAGAACCGGTTTCGTCCCCAATCTTTTTTAAGACACTCCACAGCCCCTAACCTTTCAAAAATACACACATATCGTCCCTATTTCTACTGTTCCACCGAATTTTTATCAAAATGATGATTATACCCCCCCATAAATATTTTAAACTTTTTTTTAAAAAGTTTAAAAATAATAAAAAACTAAAAAAAGCTCACCCCACTCCACCCCACCCCACGTCTACCGACGACGATTCCGACGGCCAAAAAATGGGGGTGAATCCCCCTCATTTTGCTGCCAAAAATGGCAGCAAAATGGGCGGGGATTCACCCCTCATTTGTGCTACCATTCGGGTAGCACAAATGCTGGCTGTCATTTCCAGAAGAAATGGGGGGTGATTCACCCCCTCCCCCCCCCCCCGGGCATGGCAGAAAAATGGGGTGGATTCACTCCCTATTTGTGCTGCCATTCTGGCAGCGTGAATCCCTCCCATTTTACTGTCATTTTCAGTAGAAATGGGGGATGAATCCCCCCTCCCCAATTTGTGCTACCGGAAATGGCAGCCATTTTACTGTCATTTCCGGCATAAATTGGGGGGGGGGGGTGAATCCCACCTATTTGCTTCCCGAAATGGCAGCAAAATGGGAGGGATCCACCCCCCATGAATGGCAACACAAATGCTGTCGGAAATAGCAGGCAAAATGGGAGGGATTCACTCCCTATTTGTGCTGTCATTCGGGTAGCACAAATGCTGCCGGAAATGACTGTCATTTCCGGAAATGGCTGCCATCTTGCTGCCAGAAATGGCAACAAAATGTGGGGATTCACCCCCCATTTCTGCCCGATAGTATTTGTGCTGCCCGAATGGCAGCACAAATAGTGGGTGAATCCCCCCCCCCTTTTGCTGCCATTTCCAGCAGCAAAATGGGGAGATTCACCCCCCCTGTTTGGCTGTCGGAATGGACCATTCTGGTTGCTGGCCGGCGGCAAGGGAGACGTGGGGTGGGGTTGGGTGGGTTTTTTTAGTTTTTTATTATTTTTAAACATTTTTTAAAAAAGTTTAAAATGTTTATGGGGGGTATAATCGTCATTTTGATAAAAATTTGGCAAAACAGTAGAAATAGAGATGATTTGTGTGTATTTTTAAAAGGTTGGGGGCCGTAGGGTGTCTTAAAAAAGGTTGGGGACGAAACCGGTTCTTGCACCAGACAAACAGACTAAAAAAAGAATTATGATATAAACAGTTTAGCTTTACCTAATTCACTAATTTGTATGATATAAAATCGCTCTGATCAATGTATAAAAATAAAGATAGTCTAAGGTGCATAGTGTTTTAAGAAATGTATGGGAATAATGGAGAAATAGAATGCATACTGAAATCTTTGAACAGTTTTTAAACTTCTATAGCATGTAAATCAAATGTATGCTCATCCAAGATAGACGTTTATGCTTCACACTCTCTCCAAGGTGATGAAGACAACATTAAAGCCCTTCTAGATCGAATTACATTTGATGGGCTTCCTCTTCCATTACTGGATAAGGCACTTCCTATAATACAAGCTACTGCTTGTGGCAGAAGATTTCATCAGGTGACTAGACTTCTTCCAACTAATTTGAGTGTTTTGACTTTTCTATGCAGTTAAGAAGAAAAAAGAGGGTAAAACAAAGAGTCAATGAAACAAGTTGTCTTGATTTATTGAAATTAAGATTAATGAGAGAGTGCAAACTTTTTATTGGTACAACAGTATAAGTACTTTTCTACAAGAAACAAATTAAATACATAAAATTTAATGGTTGAGAAATAAGTTTGACCTCGCCCAATGGGGTAGGCGATGAGGTGTAGATGTTTTCATCTGTTTATGTTTTTGTGTAGGAGTATAGCAAAAGGCTGGATTATATTTGTTTTGTTTATGCATTGTTGAAATTGGTCCTACTCATATGTGTGGGTATTTTTTAACTAAGTTAATGCCATAACGCCTGTCTTTGTTGCCAGGTGGATGTTTTAGTTTGTAGGCTTTGGATATTGGAAACAATTAAGCTGTTAGGCGGAGAATCTCAATTTTGTCTCTCTGAAGTTGTTCAATCTTCACCTTT
>CAVNYN010274502.1:0-27461 GCA_963692815.1 Nyctanthes arbor-tristis
GAGTTGTGCATGTGGTGTAAACCTGTTCTTGAAACTATCACGATTTTAGTACTTTTATACCCATCCCTATAATATATATGTTTTTACATCTTATAACATATAAGAAAATAGTGAGATATAATCTTTATATTGATTTGAATACTACTTTTCATTGTAAAAGTTTTATAATGATTTGGGCACACCTTGGTAATCAATGAAATATGTTTATTAATACAATTTCTTGTGTTTTCATATTTCTTGAAAAACCTAGCTTTAATGTTTCTTTAAAAGGTTGACGATTTGTTAACTTATGAAATTATCTTTATCTATTAAACTCAGTAAGATAAGATAAATTGGATTGTTTTGCACGTCCCGTCCCCGTTATTTGAATAAAAGCTTCCGCAATAGAATTTGTAAATTTCCCTAAGATAATCGGAAATATTGAAAAGTTAGCGGGGGCGTGACACGTGAGAAGTAAATTGTCCGATTTGTTCTTGGTATGATGTAAAATAATTATTTATATAGACAAATGTACCTTATGCGCTAAAGAAAGTAGTCTTTAATGTAAAACATATTTCAAATAAAAGCACATAAATATCCAAACAAAAGATGATACTCTGGAAACAAGGAAGCTAATTGAAAACATGTACATCAATCTTATAGTCCCAACTTAGGAAGAGACAAGTTGTTCAGTTTCAACACTAACTTATTAAGGTCTTGATTTGAAGTTCCGCCTTTGCTAACGACTTCTTTAGTCAAAGCTTTGAATTTTACACAATTTGTCGTGATCTCCGTGGCCCGTTCGCCTTCTTCCATGACTTGCCTTGTACATCCTAGCATATCTTCTCTTCCGACAATGCCATTCTGATCCCACTTTACCCTTATCCGCACCTTCCAAACATCCTCGGTGAACTTGCTACTATCACATACCTTGGAGCTGACAAATGAATATGGAGTTTTCGAGAGATGTGTCTTCACGTTTATTTTCTATTATCAGAATTGAAAATTCTGATGTATCTAATTCCCTCATGTATATATAATGAAAATTTTGTTATCAGAATTGAAAATTCGAATTCATTTGGATGATGTTTTGTGATCCCAACAAATCTGATTTTATGTGTAACTGTATTCAGTTAGTGTGTTATCCAAGATAATTGAGGTTTTAAATAATAATTGTAATTGTTTTTTTTTATTTTGGCTGTATAATTTTTTTCCCAAAAATAAGATGCCTATTTCTGGGAATGAAAAGTGTATTTATGATATTTGTTCATTTTGTGGTGCTTTGCTGAGAGTGTAGCCTATTTTTTGCCCTTTTACCTAAAGCTCCCTTATATAAATATTGTATTTATCAACTTTTGATGGAGGCTTCTGACTGAAAGCAAATTTTAATGGGGGTCATATATAATTCTATATTTGGTGCATGAGAAAGTTCAAATGATTGTTCTCATTAAATAGTGTACCAAATGGCTTGAGGCATTTACTAATTCAATTTTGTTAAAAGATAGGCAATGAAATATCCTGAATGATTAATAATGTTGGGATATGAGTCACTAAAGAGTTCGAATAAATAACCTCACAAACTTTAGGTACAAGTTGTAACGTACATGTAACCTCTAGTGGATCTAATTATTCATATCATATATATTCTAGATGGTCTATATCGAGGGCGAAGGGGCCCGTAGAATTCACCCTAAAAATTTATTCTAATGCATTTGGTTCAAGTCATTCTCAATATTTTCTTTATTAATTAAACCGGGATGGTCTGATCGTTTATACCAAATAAAATACTCTTAAAATTGAACTTCTGGTTCAATATATAACAAGTAAATATGTACCAATACTCTATAGTTTTTTAAATATAACAAACAATATATAAGTTTTTTAAGAATCTTCAAGTTCTTCAAGTCATTCTCAATATTTTCTTTATTAATTAAACCGGGATGGTCTGATCGTTTATACCAAATAAAATACTCTTAAAATTGAACTTCTGGTTCAATATATAACAAGTAAATATGTACCAATACTCTATAGTTTTTTAAATATAACAAACAATATATAAGTTTTTTAAGAATCTTCAAGTTCTTCAAGTCATTCTCAATATTTTCTTTATTAATTAAACCGGGATGGTCTGATCGTTTATACCAAATAAAATACTCTTAAAATTGAACTTCTGGTTCAATATATAACAAGTAAATATGTACCAATACTCTATAGTTTTTTAAATATAACAAACAATATATAAGTTTTTTAAGAATCTTCAAGTTCTTCAAGTCATTCTCAATATTTTCTTTATTAATTAAACCGGGATGGTCTGATCGTTTATACCAAATAAAATACTCTTAAAATTGAACTTCTGGTTCAATATATAACAAGTAAATATGTACCAATACTCTATAGTTTTTTAAATATAACAAACAATATATAAGTTTTTTAAGAATCTTCAAGTTCTTCAAGTCATTCTCAATATTTTCTTTATTAATTAAACCGGGATGGTCTGATCGTTTATACCAAATAAAATACTCTTAAAATTGAACTTCTGGTTCAATATATAACAAGTAAATATGTACCAATACTCTATAGTACAAACTAAGATAACTAACATAAATTAACTCTTCTAGAGCTTTTAAATAACAATTGAATTTCTGGCGAATATGACATCTTCTATCCGAACGATGTTAAAACCGTTCCAAAAGTATCACTATATTTATGATTATAAAATTTCTTATGATATTAGTTGAGATTTATACTGCTTCAGGAGTATTAGAATATTATTTTATAATGAAACTTATTATGAGTCGTTGACTTAATTAACTCACATGAAATCTTAAAGATTCTAACTACGAAACTTATATGAATATCAAATCAATTTAAAAACTTTTAGAATCATCAGTATTCTACATTCTTCTAGAATGTAGACAGTATTACCTCTTCTCAAGAGTAACGAATTATCATATCATATTTAAATTTGTATAAATGTACTCATCAGAAGTGATATCATTTATTTGAGTTATTACTACTTCTGGAATAATAGTGTAATATTCTTCAAGAATATTGAAAATGTGATGCATTTAACTTAATTTTGCTTTTCAATACTATATAATATCATCTAGAATATTATAATAAGTTGTGCTACTTCAAGAGTAACAACTTATTGAGTCAAATATCATACAAAATAATGATACACATATATAACAAATTAAAAAATATATATTGCTTCTTCAAGAGTAATATCAAATATTTTATTGGAACATTAGTATATTGTTTAAGAAAATATAGTAATGAATCTTTTATATTGTGCTCTGTAAGAGCAACATTATATTCAATTAGAATGTGATAAGTTTGTGATAAATCATATATTATATTTTATATATGAGATAAAGTTTTGGTTTTTAGAAATCAGATCAATATATATTAGTCTCAAATATAATATGGTCCTTCTTCAAGAAGTCCTAATGGGTAACATATCTCATAGTCATTCCAGAACTGATTATATTCTTCTGGAATATGAGATATAATTATATATCTAAAATATTATTTTACATCAAAATAATCTTATAGATTATTAATAAATTTGAGACATTGTGTTTTTTCAGGAAATCACAATAATTAATATGAACAAAATTATACTCAACGGAGAAGTGTAATGAAATACAACGTAATAATCTTCAAGATCATTACTAGTTGCTAGAATAATAAAATGTTCTTGTTTCTTCTAGAAGCACAATGGATATTATATTACATCCTATATTGAACTCTTTAAGAGCAAATCACATTTTATGTGTATGAATCTTCCAGATTCTTAGTATATTTCAAAAGTCTTGTTTCATCAAGTAAACACAATAGATATAAATCAAAATCTACATACCAATAATTAAATAATAATATATAAAGTTAAATGATCACACATCAGCTAAAACATAATAATTTAGTTATATTTAGTAGCTTATCAGTGTCTTAATTGTCCATAATATGAATTACCAATGATGTGTTAAGAACATGTGAATTTATTTTATCAATATTACCATTACTTATTTACTC
Organism: Nyctanthes arbor-tristis; assembly: GCA_963692815.1. Lineage (NCBI taxonomy): Eukaryota > Viridiplantae > Streptophyta > Magnoliopsida > Lamiales > Oleaceae > Nyctanthes > Nyctanthes arbor-tristis. Next base: position 4,018 of record CAVNYN010274502.1, read on the forward strand.
CATCTACATATTAGATGGATAATGAAATAAACTGTATCAAATGGAAACTTCTATAGAATCCAAAGATTTAACCTCTTCTAATAATTCTCATAATAAAAACATATTACAGTTAAGATTTGAATGAAATCTTCTAGATTTCGTAAAATGCTTTCAAAAGCAGCCAACATAGACTTAGCAAGTACAATCTATGGGGATATGTACTTTTCAAAAACATCATCTGTTAAGTAGTATATCTAGATTGTTGCTACTTCTCAAGTAACAAAGAATTTTAACATTATATTTAAGTTTGTATATTTGCTCTTCATGCGCAAAACATTTCATACTAAATTATTTAAATTGCTAATGTGGCTGAAGTAGTTTAACATTCTTCTAGAATATTAAAATTTGTAATATAATATCATCTCATAGCGCTAGTGCTAATATGATTCTCGAAAAATAATCAATAAATTATTTCACTAAATTTAAATCGTATAACGATGGGCTCTTCAGGAGCAATATCAACTTTTCACTGTTAACTAGTATTGATTTAAAAACATTGTTGCTTCCGGAACAATAACCAAATATTCTTCAGGAATATTTAGTATAGATCTTTTATATATTGTTCTTCAAGAAATCGGTAATATTTGACTAAAATTTAATAATAAGTTGTGCTACCTCAGGTGCAACATGTTAGATATAATATATGCTTAAATAACAAGTAAATAGTAAAAATATCTAATAGAACATTAATAAATAGGAACATGATTCTTCATATATCCCAATAATAAGACATTCTAATATAATTTTGAATATTGTGTTTTCTTCAGGAAAATAAAACTAAAATAAATCTTGTAATATCTTGTGATAACTCACTCTTTGGAAGTAAATTTTTATCTTGCTAGGATGTTTTAATAGGAGATAATCACATTATAATCTTTCAACAAATACAACATGATATTTAATCAACAATTCCCAAAATTATTTGTCATTATGCTTCTTTGAGAAACTATAATTGTTAACACATAATTTAATTTACAAGAAATAATAATAAGTGGAATATGTATATTCATATTCAAATACAAGATTTAAAGATGTATAACTTCATTGATGCTTATAACAAAGTTTCAGTGTATGAAATTTTAAATATTACTCATAACTAGTTACCTTGTTTTGTATCTATTGTAACATAGTCAAATTTCATAAATTCTTAATTTTCATACAATTAATGAAAAGTATGAGAAACTATTATGGCATGTAGGACAAGCAAAAGTAATAAGAACTAAACCTTGCAATACTAAACTATAATTTGTACAGCATTGGCACAGTTGCTAAGACAAATCATCTCTAATGTCCGATTTTTGAATCGTAAAATTCTAATGACACTAGACTCATCAATTTATCATGTAAAATTGGTTCCATATTCAAAAGAGATACCAATAGATACAAATTTAAGCTCAAAGTTTCTGTTCATGCATGATGGAGATGAATTATAACATTGTAGTTTTCTTTTATTTGCTTGTCAAGTATAAGTTCCCTCTTAGATGAAACAAATACTTCAACTAACATAAAATTAGACATATAAAGTTAATAGAAATATAAATAGTCATACCATAAGGTCATTCTAGCTTTATGGAGACCAATATATATAAGACTTCTAGCTGTGTTTCTTCAAGAACATCAATTACTACATATATGAGTTTTGTAATTTTTCTTTTTGCTCTTCAAGACAATATAGTCCACCAGCATGTGATATTCTTCAAGATTAGCAACATATTCTAATGTCCTTCTTCGAGAGCAATATAATATTTTGCTAGGAATCATAAACCGTCTATAAAAGCGGTACCTAGCACCAAACTCATATTCCCTTCGAGGGTTAAATAAACAACAAATCCAATATTTTAGAGAGGATATAACATAAAAATTCAGCCATTAATTGGTGGTATAACGTATATAGATATTATATATATAAATATAATGAGAACCGGCCATTTTAGGCCATAGAAAGAAGTTTGGAAAGTATACCTGCGATATGAGGATGAAGTAACTTGTTTGGATCTTCACTAACTTTGGCTATAACGCTACTTAATGGGCTAGAATCTCGTACTGATAACGTGCTGTAAAATTAAAGAAAACTAAAGACAATAATAAAGAATATGGAGAAGGAAAAGTAAAGATGCTATAGAGTAGTTTTCACTTCTTTTGTTGGTGATGATAAATGAAGCATACAAGCCCCTCTATTTATAGATAAGTGTGTGGAGGGGGGAAGGAATGGTCATATATAAAATGCAATTTCATAATTAAAATATACCATCTTGATAATAAACTTACAAGTTGTAGATCTAAATAATCATGTTGCTTGATCCCCCACTTAAGGCTGGGCATCGGTCGAGTCGGTTCGGGTTTTGAGCAAACCTAAAACCGAAATGACTACTTTGGTTTGGATAATTTTCAAACTATAGCCGAACCGATGGTCGTTCGAAACTAAACCGGCCAAACTACCTTACACTCGGTCGGTTCAGTTTAAAGCCGGTCAATTTGGGCCACTTCTTGGGCCAGTCGATTGGGACCTTTTATGAGAAAAATTTCAAGGCCAATATAATAACTGATAGATATATTGTAAATGTCTCTTCAGTTAAACAAACCACAATTCCCTGCCTACACTTACACCTCTCAATGTGGGATGTTGGAATCTTTCTTAACTAATAAAATAATAATTTACATTTCACAACTCAAAATTCATAGATCTCTTCTTCATTTGTTCAATGGAGAGAGATCGGAGAAATAGAGATCAAGAGTGAAGACTGAGATCCTTCATAGATTCAATGGGATATGGAATTTTCCGAATCGAGTTGCCTTCTTGTAACCACAGTTAAATGTGCTGTCGACTTGCCGGATTCTAGAAGACGTTGAAGAACCGAACAAGGGATTTATGCTTTTCTGCTTTTGGTTTGCCTTTCTTTCCCTTTGATTTGTGGCAGCTTGTACTCTTTATAAAGGTGATGATTTCTGGTGCAATGGAGTCAATGATTTGTTGCTCAACCCTGTCTTCTTTTTTTTATTCCTTTTTTATATGTCACTTGTAAGTTCTACAATTTGTGTTCTTGTTCTTCCACTGATCAAGAAGCAGGCGTTAGAGTATGCGGATTTGTTTCAGTGGATTTGGTTTAGATCGATTTAGGGTTGTCGGTCCTTATTAGTCGGGGGTAAATCTGGGTCGGTTTAATTCGGTTTACCACAGTTCTGACATCCCAAACTGCCCACTGAACTGAACTGCCAACAAACCACCTTATACAGACCGATACTGAACCTATGAACTACTCAAACCGACTATTACGATTTGGTTCGGCTCAATGAGTCAGTTTGGTCGGTGCAACCAGTTTTAATGCCCACCCCTACCCCCAGTTGCATCTATTAGATAAACCACTTGCCTTAATAATTCATTTGTCTAATAAATAATCTACTTGCATAATCAACTTGTATAGATGTATGACAGATAATCCACTTGCTTCTTGTCATTTGTTATTACTTGTATATTTGATAATGTTCTTGCATCATGGACCAATTGTTGTGTATTATAATTCACTTGGGTATTGAGTATGATAAATCCAATATATCCAAATAGTCATCCACATACTTACAACTTATTAGAACAAGTTGGTGAATTCATAACATTTATTATGTTTTATCTTTTATTATTTTAGTTATTCATTTTTCTTCCCGAGGTGGTAGGGGTGAGGAGATGAAGAATTTGAATTCCGAGGGTGTAACATCCCGGAGATTTTAATACTAGATAAATAAATTTCAATTGTCTTGAAGTTCATTGATAATAATTAATTAAATTTTATGAATGAATTTGTTATTGTTTAAGGATAGAGACTTATTTTAACAACTAAGATAATGAAAGAACATGACTAACATGACTCAAAGCATAGTAACTTACTTATAAGACAACACAAAATATAAGGACTTCATATACAGTAAATGAACGATTAATAGGGAGCCATATCTCTTGTTTCATATTGTGCCACTTGTTTATTCCAAGCAAGCCACATGTTGTAAAGAATAAATGATATAGATTAGGTCACATCATCATTTTATATGGTGCTGAATATGCCATTTACATGTCATATGCCCTTATTATGATTAGTGGAACTCAAAGGTTTTTTGAAAACAACTAAATTCAGATAATTCTAGGGCCTAACCATTAACTATAAATATATAGTGGATGAGTGTGAAGATATCTTCAAGCTATCCATAAACTCCACCCATCCTATCCCAAAAACCATTATTCTCTCTCATCATCCATATATCTCTATAAAAAATTTTTCCTCTTATCAAATATCTAATCTAAACTAAAAGTAGGAAAAAAAATCTTCTATGTTACAACCTAACCTTTAAAAAGAGATGAAATCTAACATCAAGAGTTCTAAGGGTTTGGAAGCCTTATTCAACTTAAAGGAACCTCGGTAAGTTATTAGTTTGATGTAATTTAAGTTTTTTTAAAATCCAAGAAATAAAATATGTATAAGATGTTGAGATTGCACCGTAGTCAGTCTCAACAATCTAATTCTAAAGAATCAGAACATGCAAAGAATTTGGTGCTATTTACCCGGTTTGTCTTTGTGGTAACTTTTGTGCTATTTACTCAGTTTGTCTTACTTTGGGTAACCTTTGTGCTATTATAGTCATTATTGTATGTGTTCATGCTCATATTGTATCTTGCTCGCTCATGAGTAGAGACTAAACTAGTGATGGGGCCTTGACTTGTGCATATAAAGGGTTTTCTTTGTGCATAAGAGTGATTTCTCTTACATTATTTTACATGAGCCAATACATGTTATTCACTAAGAACTTTATACTCACCTTGTTTCCTTTTCCCTTTTGCAACCTTATAGGGATTGAATTAAAAGCTTTTTGCCGAATCATTCTAAAGATAGAGAAAGTGCGTGTATGTGATCGAGATTTCAGTGTATGTGATCGAGATTCAGTATGTGGCTAAGGTTTCGTTGTGGGTAATTTGCAATATTTGTTGTACAATTAAAAGAATATGATATTATGTAAAATTATATGTACGAACTTGTAAAGAGATAGAAATTATTAATTAGATAAGCTATTAGACATAAGTATTGACAGCGAAAGCATCTTGAAACTCTTTTTAAACTACCTTTGAATATAAAATAAATTTTTAACTTGTATTTGTAAAGTCTTGTCCTCACGAGCATAACAGAGGGGGTTGAAGAATTTTATTATTATTATCATCATCGTCGTCGTCGTCATCATCATCATCATCATCATCTTGCATATCTATAACTTTCAAATCCACCAAAATCCATTGAAATCCTCAAATAATAGAAATCCATGGAAATTATTGAATATGTTAGGAAGCCAGAATTTTATAGAGTGTACATAAATCTATTGAAAACCTTGGATTTTAATAAATTCCACAAAATTCTAATTTGAGAACACCTAAAATTATATGGAATTTTAAAATATATTGAATTCTATGTTGGGGACACCTACTGCCAACGGCACCAATCAATGTTAGGTTAATGGATTCATGTGCTTGGGTCCTTGAATGGGTCACCGAGTTATGTAAATTGGTAAGCATCCAACGCTTATCGGTGTCTTTAATTCCATTCATTCTTGATAATCTTCATCATGAGTCATAGGGGCCATATCAAGGGACGGATCTAGAATTTTTTCTGATACAGACGGTAATAAAGACAAAATTTCATTGAAATAAGAAATCCATTGGAATATATGAATTTTTTAGGAGACATTAAAACTCATCAAAACCAATCAGATTTTGGTGGAATCCTTTGAAATCTTATTTTACGAGTCCGAATTTTGGCGAATTCCGTGAAAATCCAAGTCGAGAATACCTAAAATATTATGGAATTCTAAAACCCACTAAATTTCAGATTGTTGACACCCCCCATAAAATCCATAGAAATCCGTAGAATTCCATCATACAATGATTTCAATTAGAATTCATAAGTAATTGAGGATATCGAATTTTTATAGAATCCATATAATTTTACTTTTTTTTTTAATCAAACCATATAATTTTACATTGAGGATACTGAATTTGTATGAGATTCCTAGAACCCTAAATTGATGACAAGTGAAGTTGTATAGATTTTTTTTAAAAAAAAAAATAATTGCTAAATAGCACTAGTGGTATTGAACACCAGTCTAATTGACAACATATGTGACATTAAATGATAAGTGAAGTTAAATATATTCATTTGTGACCCACTTAATTTAACAAAAACCTTCAAATTCTACATTTTGGACATCCTACTAAACAATACTAGTAAAAATATAAGAGGAGTTTTCTAATCTCAAAAACGCATACATGTATGTCATTCTACACCATTTATCTTTTTCTCCAATTACTTTCTGATTATCTTCTCAAAATCAATTCATCTCCTCACTACTATTATTTATTACAGTTGGATTTACCACCAGAGGTTCTAAGAATATATCTAGTGTTGGGTAAAAAAATTAATTTTTCTAAGGAATCAGTGTTAAGGAACCAAATTACCCAAAAAAGTTAGAAACCACTTTGGTTTGTTGCCTTTTAAGGCCATGCTAGTTTCTTAGAAAATCTCGTGAAAAAAAAAAAAAAGAAAAAGAAAAAGCAATGTTGGTTTCTTATTTGTTGGGTTTATTCGCCTAACAAACCAATTAGCGTATGGGGATGGGAAAAAAAGCCTTTTTTTGGGTGTGTGTGTGTGTCGCGCTAAAAGAAGTCTAAATTTAGCCCTTTTTACCCAAATTTCCTTTACATTCTTCCTTCCAAAATATATATGGTAAATTAAAGAAAATAACTTTGTGAAAAATAAATGTCAATTGTACGATAAAAAAAGAAATAACAAAATTATATTTGTAAAAGAGTTTTAAATTTTTTAAGAAAAAAATGTTCTAACACCATTATTACTAGATTTTCCCTGGGTTTTTCTATGTACATTATTTAAAAATAGCTCTTTTTCCTCCTAATTTTTTCCTATTAACTTTTCTCTCCCAACATTATTATAATTGCTCACTTAAAAAAAATTAAAAAAATTATTATAATTGCTCTAATTGGCATAAATGGAAGTATAATGACCCGATTGAAAGTAAGGTAAAAGTATAGTGACTGCCAATGAAATCAACCACCATCCGCTCAGTGTCTTTCTTTCCGATCCTTCCGTCTCCTGGACTCGGAGCTCCATGTGTGCGTACAGTAATCTGCAAAAGCAGTAACATCTTTACTCTTCAGAATTCGGAATAATCTCGAGTTAGTGATAAGGTATCAATTTCTTTTCCTTCTAAAAATTTCATTTAATTCCCAACCATTTCCTCCTAACTATGCGGTTTGTTTTCAGATCATTTTACTGTATAAGGTTCATATGAACAAAGACTCAAAATTTGTCTATATTTATGTATGTATTAGGCTATTTTGGCTTCAATTAGATTCCTCGGGAAATTTTTTGGATCAAGATCGATATTTCTGTGCAGTTAAATAGGGAATCCAAAGTGAAAAAGACTCATAGAAGAAGAGTGATAATCAATGGCAAGCACGGCATGTTTCATGATAGTCAGTAAAAATGATATTCCGATTTACGAAGCTGAAGTCGGCATTGTCCCCAAAGTACGCCTCCTTATTTTCCCCATTTTGAATCAACTGTCAACTTGTTTGTTTATTTATTTATTTTTCTTTTTCCCTATTTTGTTGGGCAGCATTTATTTTGGATCCTTGATCAAGTTTTGAATAAATCCTGTCTTCACGTTCCAGAAAGAGGATGCTGCTCATCAACACCAGTTTATATTACATGCTGCTTTGGATATTGTCCAAGACCTTGCATGGACTACAAGTGCCATGTTAGAATCTTACCTTAATAATACTAAACGTATGATGTTAGTATGTTGTGTATTATATTGTATAAATGCTAATTAGTGGTCACTGTCATTTTTGAACCAGGTTTTTGAAAGCAATTGACAGATTCAATGATTTGGTGGTTTCCGTTTATGTGACAGCAGGTCATATCCTTCATTGATATCTTTACATCTCTCTCTCTCTCTCTCTCTCTCTCTCTCTATATATATATATATATATATATATAAAGAACAAATTGCAAATTATTAGCATTTTGGCCATTTGCTTTGTGTTTTCACTAGTGTGCATGTGCAATTCACCACACCTCCAGAGCTACATTCTACATTCTTTGTTAATTGAAAATATCATATGAAGACATTAAAAAGGAATGAATGTTCTTCTGCTGCCTCCTTGTAGTTGTCTTAATTCCTAATTCCTACATTGAGATCGTTTTATTGCTATTTTAGGTTTTTTTAAAAATCAATATTCGGATGATTGATTGTCAATGGATTTGGGATCAGAAAATTTTGTATTAAATTGATTTTGGAGAATTAATTTTGTGAAAAGTGATCTGTCTTGGAAAATCGTGTGGTAAAAAAGTAGTTTGGGGAAATAAGAAATGATTTTATAAAAAATGTGTGGTTGAGAATGAATTGGAGAGAGAAATGATTCTAAAAGAATCAATTTCATACACTCCTAAGTTGTCAAAAATGCTAGTTATGAATGAAGTGGGTTCCATTATTCAAAAAGTAGCTGTATTCCGATCTCTTAGGAGATTAGAGCTACAACCAAGAAATTTTTTTTTATGAAATGCCACAACCAAGAATTTGTGATCATGTAAGGAATGTGTTTTTCATTTTGTATACTGAATATCCATTGGCTTCAATCCAAACATATCGTAATTTGTGATATTCTTGCATACCATTTCAAATATGGATAGAATCTTGAAAATGTTACAGCTTTGAGAAAACTTTGCATTCTTTATCAGTTTTCTGTATAGTAGTCCTGAAAGAATTGATTTATTCTGTTCACAGTCCTTCTCGTTGAGATCATTACTGAATTTCTTTTGTTAACAATTATTCTCATATTAAATCTAGGTTTGAGCTAGCTTATAGTCAAGTTTATGTTCAGGTGCTTCTCTATTTTCTGCCTGTATGTACATCTTCCGCAAAAGCTTACTTGATCCAGTAGATAATTGTAATGGCTTTATAAATTGCTTAAGCAATCATGTTGAAACTTGATCTAATCTTTCTTTCACGCCAGCAGGTGTTTATGCTTCTGTTTAAAGAAACATTGGTTCTGTTTCTATCTTTAATATTCTTCGGTTTAAGCGGAGACAAGAATTACGAGTATAGTTTCATTCATGTCATTTTTCTGCCCATCTGAATTTTTCAAATATATTGTATTTTATGTGCTTGCTTTTCTATGTGAAGCCTTTAAGCAACATAAATTGATTTCTTTATGAGATTTTTCTTTGACCAAATAAATCATACATACACGATTGATGTTGCTTCATGATTCTCGTAATGATGATGGGATCAAGAGCTTCTTCCAAGAGGTGCATGAGCTTTATATAAAGGTGAGCATTTTTGTGTTTGTCAAAAATTGGTCCTTCCGTTGGCATATCCTTTAACTGAACCTGTTCAATATACTGCAAACCATACTGGATCTTCCTTTTAGTTACATTTTTTTAACTTCAAAGATTCATCGGATTATCTTAAGGATTAATAGGGTCAGCACCGCTTGAAATCCCCCTGGAGTGGTTTTGACAAATAAAAATGCCTCCTCACTACTAGATAAAAAATCAGAGTGTTCCATTATCTGTCTTATTTGTGACACTTTAACCCTGAAATAGTTGCCTTTGCTTTATATCTAAGGGGTCTTTGCTTCTCATTATAATTTCCTCATCATAATGGGGAAATAATAATGAAGTAAAATTAGTGGTGGAGATTTAATGGGTATTTGAATTGTGTGGTTGTAATTGAGTCATCGTCAAATTAAGTGGTGAAATACTACAATGGAAAAACTAAAATGAGAATCAATTCCCATCTGATTTCATATTGTTCACGTTCATTTCCCTCTTGTCTGTTGCTAGAAAGTTACACTTTTTAATAAGGAACGAAATATTGTTAAATGGGCACATCTTTTGAAGAAGAACTTTTGGGCTTCCAAAATTCTCGGTAAAATCAATCAAAAGGAAGCTTCCTGTAAGGAAATAGGATTTGGTTATTGCTTATAGAACGAGATACCAGCAGAGCATTTTTTTAAGAAAGAGAGAGACAGTGAAATTTTTTGCTCCTAATAGAAAACCCTCCAATTTCAATAGCAAGCAATCCCCAAATTTATTCCTTATTGAATCTCAATACAAGCATCATCAGAAAGGCTCAACATCTTGTATCACAACTTTTTGTGAAAATCATGAGTCAATGTGTCCAACGTGTTTCATGTTAGACACTTTGATCCATGTCGGTGCATCATAGATCATCTGCAATCCCAATATTACTGAAAGGACATTCCATGTACCGTATCTTTTTTTCTACTCAGCATAAAACAGTGCTCCAAAATTCTAGTTATTAATAGACTTTTCTTAACAATCAACACAAGAAGGAATCTCATCTATGGTGAGTGTATCTACCACTGATGCACAAACACAAGGAACTAAGGGCGAAATTTTGATTTTTGCTACAAACATTTGAATTTCCATGCTACAAATGCCTCTACATTTCACAGCCATCATGACTGCTCCATTGTTTACATCACCATTTCAGCGTTCATAGATATTCTAATAGAAATTCTTTTCTTTAGCACTCATTGTGTCACTTTCTTTAGGATCTTACAATTTATTTTTTTCTTTATTAAAAAAAAATGTAATTTGACCTTTTTTTAGTCCACAAGTTACATCTAATCTATGCTCTATCACAATCTTAGTACCAACTCACACCAGCAGCCAATGTCCATAATCAAATGAATGATGCTACATTCCCATCTTTCTTCACACCCCACATCAAACCTATGGGGGTATAATTGTAAATTGGACCAAGATGTGATGATTCTATCTCCTTACTTAAAGCGGAGGTTCTAATTAGCACAATATACTGCATTGCAATCCTTGCACAACCTATCCTAAAAATGATCTCCACCTTTAAAGGAGAAATTTACATGACAAAGATTTCTCTCCACTCAAAGTACCTTTATTCTAAAACCCGATCGTAATTCAAGTGAAGTTTAAAATTTTATTACCTTCTTCCATTCCTTTGAGAATTCAGTCTTAAATATATGCTCAATCTCCTTCCACAGAGTTCTTGATCTGATCTTGCCTCCTCAGTCAACCCATCTACATTTTCCTATAACGGTCGATTTGATACGTTATACTTATTAATGAAGCATGCTTGCAAAATAAAACTTGTTGAAGAAGACGAATATGCATAGTTCTATCCTTGACCCGTTACTAGGAAGTAAGAAGCATGGACCCCTTTTAATCTCTACAACCTAATTTTTTAAGACATGTTCATCGGCTGTTCATCTGCCTTTTTTTAACCTCCTCAGCAAGAATAAAATATTATCATTGCATGTAGTTATTTTTGTTTTTTTCAAAAGGGAACCTTAATTATTTCTCAGTTTTTCTTTTACATATTATTTGATGGCACCTGCAGTTTCTTATTTTGAGACCTTTCATTAAATTGAAAGAATTTAATTGCAGACTCTTCTCAATCCCCTGTATCTCCCTGGAAGTCGCATTACGTCATCGCACTTTGACACAAAAGTTCGAGCTCTTGCGAGAAAATATTTATGAAGTCACGCTTCTAGATGATGGCTTCTGGAGCTTGCTGTTAGTTTTCTGCCAGGCGCATGTTCTCTGGATGGCAGGTGTGATATAGTATTGAGACAATTTTGTTTCAGTTCAGAGTATTCTTTGAATGCATGTCAAGATGCAGTTATCTATTTTTATATATTTTATTGACCAAGTGTACCTCAATCATTTGGAGCTTTGCTGAGTTATTTTTCTTCTTGATAATCCCTTTATCAAGTTTGAAGAATACTTGTTTAAAATCTTTAGGTTAGCCAGTTTTCCTTTGGTGTTATCTAGCATATGCCTACATGACTATTCATGTTATCTGCACTTTTAACTTTAGTAACATGTGTGGTTGAATTTCATTAGCCAACTGGATGCAATATTTATGACCCTTGATTTTGATGGAAATGATCGAAAGTTCGTAGTGTTTTACTCATGAATAGCAGGTAGCCCTGAGCAAATGTCATGTATGGTTGTAATTGCCATGTGTCTTTTCCTGTGTCAAAGAGGAAAGGGCATGTCCTTTAAATACATCGTTACAGCAATAACAGAGATTGTATTTGAGCTAACATGCTTTGTAGTAGCATTTTCTGTTGTATTATCTCTATAAACTGCCGACCTTTGTGGGGAGCATATCTGGCCCCCATGCTCCTTGAAACTTCCTTCTTTACTGGCCTCCGTCACAAGTTGCCGTGCCCACAAGAGAAGCCTGTTTATGTATTCACGTTAACCTGGACTGGGGAGATGTACCAGATTCAATTGGTAGGAACACATTTTATATGTGTGCTTGTTCTGTGTGTTACCTGAATGATAGACAAAGGAACTATCATGAAGCCTATTAAACATTATATATGTATACTAGATTCATCACACTATGGGGACATTTTTTGTCATAATGTCAATATCCTTTCCCACATGTGCAATGTGCACATTGTTGCGTTGGAGATGCGCATGACCCTTGATTTTGATGGAAAATGATCATAAGTTCTTGCGTTAGCTAGCAATAGGAAGTTTCAAGTTTCGTGTAGTCCTAAGCAAATGTCATTTCTGGTTGTAGTTGCCACCTGTCTCTTTCCTTTGTCGAAGAGGGAAGAGCACGTACCTTAAATACATCATCACATCAATGACAGGGATTGTATTCAAGCTAATGTGCTTTATTTTCGTATTGTCTGTTTTATAATCTCTATCAAAATTTGGACCTTTGTGGGGAATATCTATGACTTCCATGCTCCATACAACTTTTTTTCTTTACCTGCCTCCAACACAGGTTCGCGTGCCCACAAGAGAAGCATGTATATACATTCCCGCTAACCTTGCCTAGGGAGATGTACTAGATTCATCTGGTAGGTACACGTTACATTCATGTACTTGTTATGTGTGTTACCTGAATGACAGACAAAGGAACTATCATGAAGCCAATTATTGTATAGTGTGAACTATTGATAATTATAAATTAGTTGCATTCCTTTGAGGGCACTCATTGAATGTGATTTGAAGGAGCTACAGTTCATGCATTATTTCAATGCTTTTTCTTGAATAATCCATAAGGCTAGACATTAAATGCACTTCTCATCATCCCTGATTGATGACCATATAGTTCATCTAGTCACTGCAGCAATACAACGAAGTCACTGGACACCATTTTTGGGTTGGACGCACCAGTTCGCTAGTGGGGGAATGTCTCTTTTTCCCTTTATGGTTGATCTTCAAGATTAGTGTAATATTATTTAGAAACATGAACTATTTGTTAGGTCTACTTGTTGAGCTGGAATCCATGATTATATCTCATGTTATGTGCTCTAAATTTGCACATGATGGCATGTTACAGGAATTGATATTAGTCTGTTCTTTCAAGATAGTGTTTTCCATTCTCTGACTTGATCGTTAGTTTAAAAGTTTGCCCGCACTCTGCTTTGTGTGTGTGGGGCTCAGTTGTCCTGTCCCGCGTGTGTCAATTGTATCTTTTTTCAGTATTGAAGATAATGGACAAACCAAGCGATCTCTTGGATGGGTGGAAATGAGGATTTTGAAGCTGAAACCGTTGAACGATGTTCAGCTGGTCATTTTGTTAGTTGTAACTGCCCTGATTTAGTGTTTAGGTTGGTGTTTTGATAAGCATGTTTTCTTGTGTTTGGTAGATGAAATTGCAAGTTTAGGTCTTGAATATTGAAGAGAATAATCGTAAATTTTACAGGGGGAACACATTGATGGCTAGTTGTACCATAAGAACAAAATTGAAGAACTTGGATTCAAGTGATCTGAAAATCCTTTTCATATATCATATCATTCCTTCCTCGTTACATAGTTTCATGATTTTAAAAGATCTTCGAACGGATAGCCAATTACTCGACACCCTGGACGACTCTTGTTTGTTGCTATTGTAAGTGTTACTTCTTTGAGTTGAGATATGTTCTTGTGGCCAATGTCAACATCTCACTGAGTAAGTTTCTGCTAACAAATAGGATACCACACAACACATTACCAGCAACGTTTCTGTTAGGAGCTATGCATTCATCTTCGTCAATATAAGTAGATTACCCATTGAAAGTGTCAACAAAGAACAGCCAAACCGGAGAATGAGATCTCGAATTTTGCACACAACAAGACGTTTGTTGTCCGTGCATGCGCATTGCGTATGTAGGGATTGCTAGCTGTCTTTTAATGCGTCGATAGACTTCCTATGCATTCATTCTCGTCCAATAAAAGTAGATTACCCATTGAAAGTGTCAACAAAGAACAGCCAAAGGGGAGAATGAGATCTCAATTTTTTCAATGAAAACAACGCTATTGAGACTGCTATGGAGCATGTAATTGTAAAAAGCTAAGAAAGCACGTGTGATTCCATGGAACTGCATGTGATTTTTTGTGTTTTTATAGCTAGGTGGTCTTCATAATGGAGCCTCTACAGAAAAGCTGCTCAATATTGGCCTAAATTATACGGATGTTGTGTTAGAATCTGCAATGAGATCCAACATCACTTCGCTGAATTTACTTTGCCAAGCATAAATATATATTCTCTCTTCAACTCTAGAAAACAGCGAAAAAGGGGGGGGTGGGGGTGGAGGGGAGGGAGGGAGAGACGAAAGTCTATTGTAGCGATGTGCCTTCTTTCAGTGCATGGACACGACATTAAAGAGATTTTTGACTTTGCCCCCCCATAGGACCCCATGGAAAAAGAGCCGCAATTGAAATTTAGTTCAAATTTACCTAAAATTGTGCTGAAATTATGTGGGTAGTAAACGGATTAGTTAGCGTTTTGGTAAAGCAAAGAAAATTGACTAGTTGAATGACCTAACCACCTATGGCACTTAGTTCTCACTCGCAACTAAGAAATTTCAAGCGTCAGATGTCTTATGCCGTAACAATATAACGACATTAGTAGATGATGTGGTGTGCTATCAGCACATTACCACTCTTCTCTAAATCACATCAGTGAGACCGTGACTATTTTTAAACCACAGCATCTATTCAGTACTATAACAACACTACACGTCTTAGTGTTCAAAAAATTTTAGCTTTTGCAATCCACCGAAGGAATCAATTTAACCAATTATTAGCTGACGCTTTGACTTGGCCCCCATTTCTTTTACACGTACATGTAGAGGGAAACTCGTCTTCAATCTTTGTTGATACATTGCATAACCACTCTCCAAGTCCAAATTTACTGTCTCGATATTGCTATTCTCAACATGGTTTTGACAGATCGACCCATCATAACACCTCTCAATGAATGAAAAGAAAATGAAATGCACCTACTTGTTAAAAAAGGAGAGCTTGAAGTTGACACATCAATAAAGTGTTTGGCAACTAGATAGGATTATAATTTAAATTATAATTTGCCACACGACATCATTTCATTAGTTTCAAGTTTTTTTTAAAAAGTCAAAAAGTAAAAGTCAAGCCGCAATTGTTTATTTTTTATAAAAACAACCATTAAAATAATGTCACGTCACATATTATAATTCAGATTATAATCCTATCAAATTGCCAAACATTTTGTAATTCTCTATTTCAGTGCCACATTCTTTCTAGCAAGGGGGAGTTGAGTTCCTCAATTTTTGTTCCCATCCTTTGTGTCAGTACCTTCCCTCCCCTACATAGGAATCATGAATTCGTGGAAAGAAATTCTGGCAGTTTAGGAGCAAATATTCAGTACTCTAATTAAAAGCTTTAATTTAACAATAAATTGAGAGCTTGTCTAATGCTCTTTATTTTACCAATTTATAAATTTACCTAATTTAACATTTGATTTGATAACTATTAAATTACAATCACATATTTTAAACATTTTTACATTCCAAATACACATTCTATCTCTCTCATCGTTATAAATTCTCAACATTTTAACAAATAAAGGACATCAAACAAGCTCTGAATATCTTGATTTTACATGTAGGTTCTTGACATCCTCATGTAGGATGGAATAGGCACTAGCAGAGTGAGGGGTGGCCACCCCAATCCCCGTCCCCAAAAAAAATTTTTTTTTGGGTCAGTTTCGCCTAACACTTAACCATCTTTTGGAAACAGAGTACCAAAAATTTGTTTGAATTCTTGATAGAAATAGCTTGAAGGTTTAAAAAGAGCTTTCAGCAAGTATAACATGCTCCCACTTCGATGAATTCGTAGGCAACCCCGTTAAATAAAACGAATAATTTATCGCCGCAAGTGAGCATAGAAAAGTAAAACACGCAAATAACCATGAATATGTAGTAATTTTCAAATATATGCACATTGACTTTTATATATTAAGCCAAACTGACGAAATCCAGAAATCTAAGCCTAAACTCCATATATCAAAGAGAAATATAGAAAGAAAGAAATTGATCATAGATAACAAGAAAGAGCATCAAAACATCAAGTTTGATCACCAGAAAACACCCATTTTTCACATCTTACGCTTGCCGGATTTCGGAGGCCGGCGGCGGGTCTTGTCGTTTTTCCCAAAAGCACTGCAAAACCCACATGCAGAAACCTTGGGAGAAGGCGGCTCTATCGCCGGAGACACCCTCCCGGTGCGGAATCCCCTTCCGCCGCCGTTGGATCGGCTCCTCTCGATCGACAATCCAGGGGTTCTCTTGCGTGCTTCTTCTTCGGCTTCTCCGGATTTGACTTGTTCGCCTCTCTGTTCTTTGCTCTGTGAACTAGTGGTGTCGGCTTCTTTCTGGTTATCATTAGCCATTTGAGTCAACTCATTCAGGAATTTGTCTTCCCAGACCAATCCCGAGGACCCCTGTCTCCTGAATGAGACTGCAGATCTCTGCAAACCAGCCATTCAACAAGATCTGCACTGCAAAACGCCCCTTTTTGTCTCTCCCCCCTTATCTCTCTCTAGAGTTCTCTTGAGTGGAAGTTGTGAACACCCTTCTTGGGCTTAAGACTTTTTCGTAAAATGTGTAATTTGTGTATATATGGAGTTATAATTGTATGTATGTATATGTGGTGGGTGGAACAAAATTCTCCTCCACCCACAAAAATAGTCCAATAGTTATAACATACCAATCAATAAACGGTAGTTAATATATTTAAAATATTAAATTTTACATTTATTTTGTCATATATATACCTTTATATCTCACTAATTATTTAAAAATAAATAGTTAACAAATCAAGTAATAACAAAGATATATTAATTATAGGTGTGGTAAGTAGAGTATCTTTTCAGAACATGCACAAATATAGTATATTAGACTATTTTTTTAGGACAGTGGGAATAGTAATGAGTACCATACTGGTTACTACTATTTATTAGACAAATTGAAGATCAATATGTGGATATGAAAAATCATTTTATTGTTAAAATGAGATTTTTAAACACATATATAATTTTTTGGTTAATTAGTTTGGAATACATTATTTTGAGTATTTTTAGAGTACCAAAATTTCGTTCTTGTGGGTGAGGAGGGGGTGGGGATAGGAGAAGGGGATAAGAGATGAGAATGAATTTCATGGTTGGCTACTGTAGTGGCCACAAGGTGGCAACTTGGTCAATGCCTTTAATTAGTTTTGTTCCAGACTTAATTAATTTGTTTTGATATATTTAAAAGAAATGATGGTAGATGATGACAAATAATGAAATCAATTTTGATGGGAGAAATGTTCTTTATTTGCTTAAGAAATTGGATCCTTGTTCTAGGACTCGATATGCTCGACTCGAGTGTTCGTCTTGACCTACGAATTTTTTACACAGCTTGCAACTCGACCTTAGTTATTAATCATTTTCGTTTACTTGCATCTCATAGTGATATAAATATTCAAACATTAAATATTTAGTGTCGTAATGTTATTAGACAATATTGTAATATAATATCATCTGTTAATGTAAACACATTGCAATCTCTATAAATCATATTAATGACTGATATTATGATACACTATCTGTTTAGTATCGTAATAACATCAGACATCTAGTACTTGATCAAATTTGCTCGTAATTGGCATGTATTATTATGCTTACCTCCAATGGTGAACCTACATGTAGTTGGAAAATTAATACCTCTAATGTGCTCTCTATTTCTGCAGTTTTAATGCACATTCATGGTCAACAATTGAACTCGTTGAACTTAACTTTTTTCTGAAAAACTATCACTCAAGAAAAAGAAAGTCAATCATGCTACGCTTACATAAAAAATAATAATTATTATTTTTTACACAGTCACACTTAATAATTTTTTTCATGCATCACATCACTTTTAAATCAGTTTTCATCCGACTACATTATGTAAAAATTTATGACAACACTTTTATGTCAAAGTAGAATAAGTCAATATATATATATATATCCATGGTGCTGGTGCTTGCTTCAATGGTTAAATAAAGAAGGCAGATAACTAATAAGAATTTAACGATGTTTCAAAATAACTTAGGGATGATGTTGCCCATGAACAAAGCATTATGGGGTTTGGTTGAGCGAAAAACTATAAGTTGGGGGCAAAGCTGCAAATTTTCCATATTAATTTCTTATGAAAGTATTATTATAGCTGCTTTTTATCATTAGAATGAACATCCATACCCATTTTGTGTGCCATGATACAGATCTTGTACTTGTACTCTAAAAAAATACAATAAACTCAAAAAAAATAAAAAATAAAAAATTTTTGATTCACCTCATCAAAGAAGAAACTTCCTAACAAGTTTATTTATTATTCAGATTAAGATAAATACATTTTGTGTCACCATTAAATTCAGGTTTTTTTTTTTAAAGATATTGACCATTTCCGATTGTTATTACCAAATGTCTACTGGTTAATATATATATATATATATAGACACACACACACACTTGACAATGAATTATCGAAAGTAAGTGGATATTAGAAATGCCCAATATCAACATATCGTGATTTCAATAGCTGATAGTATTCTCTACCCTATATGGCTAATATTCTGCTTTTGTGGAGGAATCCGACTATAGGACTGGATTGAAAGTAACTGATATATAAAGAAAGGAGATGATCTATAACAGTTGAATTCTTAGGATGAAGACGGATGGACAACTATTTATTTTATGTTGTATCTGTATGGAGCTTTTTTTGCAGTTGAGTAACAATTGACATTTACAAGAACTAGACTATCTAAATAACTTAAAAGCTATCCTAAGCCTTGCTTAATTTGTTCCATAAATAATTCAAAAATTCAACAAATTTCCTACCTGTAGTTGGACAATTAATACCTCTAATGTGCTCTCCATTTCTGTGGTTTTAATGCACATTCATGGTCAATAATTGAACTCATTGAACCTAACATTTCCTGAAAAATTATCACTCGAGAAAAAGAAAGTCAATCAAATGTCTACTAATATATATATATATGTATGTATTCAGAATATGATATGTTTGACAATGTATTATCAAAAGTAAATGGGTATAAGAAATGTCCAATATCAACATTTTGTGATTCCAATAGTTGATAGTATTCTCTACCCTATATGGCTAATATTCTGTTTGTGGTGGAATCCGACTATAAGATTGAATTGAAAATAACTGATATATAAAGAAAGGAGATGATCTGTAAAAACTGAGTTCTTAGGATGAAGACGGATGGACAACTATTTATTTTATATTGTATCTGTATGGAGCTTTTTTTACAGTTGAGTAACAATTGACATTTACAAGAACTAGACTATCTAAATAGCTTAAAAGCTATCCTAAGCCTTGCTTAATTTGTTCTCTAAATAATTCAACAAATGACAGAGTTAAATTTTTAAAATTGACATCTTTATATAATTTCATTTCATGTAGAGAATACGTATGTTTTATCAAGATTTTAGAAAACGAAAAAAAAATGGTTAGGGACATGATTTCAAAGATTATTGTGAATCAAATTGTGATGATGCTCGAATATGAGAAATTATATTAACTTTTACGTTTGATTTTTAAATGAAATATCACAATATTATTAATCATTTCCATTTTCCACCAGAGGCACAAAAGAGAAACTTTCAATTAAGGTCATTCAACTTATATATTTGTTTCATGTTGGTGATCTAACTTCAACTTCAAGTTGTTTATTTATCTATTCATTTATTTTTAATTCCTATTCGAACATTCTAGAATCGGTGGAACCACTTATATTAATTAAAATTAATTCTTATGTAGCATCATCCTTTTTGTAAGATTGTTAGACCAATTTTTATCTTTTCATTATCTCTTTCTCGAGCTAGGAAATGAGATTTTAATATTAGGTTTAGGGACTCTTCCAAAAACTTACACATAGAGTGCTACGTGCCTAGAAATTCTTGTGATGAGGTATGATAAGAGATACATTTCTGTGACCCTCCCTTCATTATTTGCAACTTCCTTTGAACTTAGAGCAACTAGGACATCCATATATGATTACCAGTACTTGAATATTTTATTGTAACATGTATATGGCATTGAAAATAATTTAAATAAATACAAAGCAAGAGGTGAAGTATATTCGTCTACGAATTTATTTTATCATGTGTGTGTGTATATATATCAGCATGTATAATAAAATTCTTGATATATAAAGTCTTCCCCTATTCCTCTTAGTAAGGCACGTAAGCAACGTTGTGGTTCCCAGGCTAAATTATTAGAATTTGGTATCAATTATCACAATCAACAATAGATATAAGTAGAAGTGATAATTTTCCTGTCTTTTTTCCCTTCAAATTTGGCAAATTAATGATCACCCACTCGTCACATTAAAAATTGGGTTATATATACTTTTTAATTACAGACATTATTAGACCTTTGAATTTGGCGATTATTTCAAAGTCCAACCATATCATTACAAAGTTTGTCACATCACTAAAATTGCCTAACCTCATAAATAAACTGTGTAAATGGATTCTTGATTGTTGCTTTTATTAAACCGAGAATATCTATAGAATCAGATCTGGTTTCAAAATTTAGAATTAAATCTGATCATGAGATCGGAAGAGCGTCGTGTAGGCGGTCGCACAAGGCCGCATGGTCTTTCTGGCATAGCGCAATGCCTGGTGCAGCTGCACAGAAAATATGTGTGGGCGTACAAATATATTTGTGCGCCCGCACAGATTCTATGTGGGGCCGCACCACCCCATGCGGCCTGGTGCGGCCGCACATTCCATTACATGCGGCCACATAGATATGTTCATGCGGCCTCATGATTGGAACCAAATCTGGTTTTAAACTTTAGAATCAGATCTGGTTTTATAGAAGTCATTTTATTAAATCTCGGGGTACAATTTTATTAAGAAGAATAGTTCAATATTGAATGTTAATAATTTTATATTTAACATAGATATATATATCTTTAACATATCCTTGCAAGGTAGCTTGTTTAAAAAAAAACCAGTTTTGAAATTCATGTCCTCATTTTTTAATCTTCTTAATCAAATCAAATTGCTAACAGTTACGTGTAACATATTAAACTCAATAATAATTGATTTTAAAAGGTTAACTTTGTTGAGAAGATTATGTAATCGAGTGAACTATTATATATATTTAGTAATTTTATATATTTAATTAATGTGAGGTATATCTCTAAAAAAATTTTGGATTAGGAAAATCACCTATAATCCTTTTAATCCTCATAGGGGAAGTCAATAATTTGAATAAAAATTTGAATGATAGTTGAAATTGTATAAACACGCTTACTAAATTTATCATTAGTGGAAGTTGATCGATATATCAAATGCAAGGTGTTGACGTATTTTTTTTAACGATATTAGTACGATGATTTTGTCTGCTTTAGTGTCCACGCACTTGGGGTAGGCCTCTCATGGTTTTGTAAAAAGCCATAAAGATTTATAAGGCTAAAGTTTAGGGATTGATTCTTGAGAGACATGATTTCTTTAGGAATTTACTAACTTGTGAGTGGTCTACCCCAAGAGCGTGGGTCTTAGAGGGGGACAAAATCATCGTGTTAGATTTTGTGAAAAAAGACATGTCAACAAGGATAATCATAACCTTTTGAAATTATATGTGTGTCAGTTATAAACTAGAAGGAAACAACAGAAAAATAGAGAAAAAAACAAAGAGAATAGAGAGAAAACTAATGAACTGTATATCCTTTTATGAGAACCAAAGACTCCTATTTATAAGTATAAATCTAGAGTTTCTGGGGTTCATTAGTCATTCAGAGTATCAATAAATAATTTACAACACTTCCCCTTGAGTAACTAATCTATACAACAATTACCTCATTAAAAATCTTGTTTGGAGAAAAATCCAATGGAAGGAAAAAAAAACTATCCAACTTAGGGGAAAAAATAGTGCAATTGATTCTGAATAAATTTAGGGTGTCCAATATGATGCCTTATTATATCCTTCCTAGAAAAACCCAATGGAATAAAAACTAGTCAAAGGAAAAAGAGTACAATTGTTCCCCTTGAATTCATTCAATAATTGTCCTCTTGTATTAATTCATTTCGCCAAGTCTTCAATACTCTTTAAGACCTAATATGGAAAAAAACTAAAAATGATAAAAAAAAAAAATCATATGTATGGCACCATATGGTGCACGCCACATGGTTGTGATTTCTTATGTAATGTGTCTCGATACAGGCTACATGGTCATATGGTACCATAACATGTGGTGCTAGATCGAAACTCTGAAAAAAAACCCTTTAAGAAAAAATCTAAGTGAAAGAAAAAATACATTAATCTTTGATACATCATTAAAGTTGCCTCGTTAAAAATCTCACTAGGAAAACCTAGTGGGATAAAACATTAGTTAAGAAAAAAGTATAACGCATATGTTCCTTATATATACTGGCAGTCTATACAAAAACTTTTAATTTTTTATATGCTTCAAACATATCAAATCCTTCAGGAATTATGTCATATTTATGATATTTTCATATACTATCAATTAAATGGAACTTTATAGCTCAATTATACTACCACATATTTAATGATATTTTCACATAAGTACATATTGATATTTTATTGACATGATATATTTTTTCAAATGGCTAAACTTAGGCATGTCAACGAAATATGGATTCGGGCTCGACTCCGGCTTTTTTGATATCGAATCCAAAAAGCCCGAGCCAAAGGCCGGCTGGGCTCGACCATGAAAATTAGGCTCGACCCGAGCTTTGGCTTGGGCCTTTTCTAGATCGGAAGAGCGTCGGCCCCTTTTTTTAAATTTTTTTCCTACCTTGGTTTAATTTTTTGTTTTCCCTACCTAAGTTTGACACGGGCCTGCCCGTTTTGGCCCATTTGGCCAGTAATTATGGGCGCCAAACGGGCCGGCCCAGCTCAGACTTGCCCCTGAGTTTGGGGCTCGACACGGGCTCGAGGTTGTCTCAAACGAGCCACAAGCCGGCTCGACTCGAGCTGTTTAGGGGTCGGGCCAGGGGCT
>CAVNYN010274507.1:0-15310 GCA_963692815.1 Nyctanthes arbor-tristis
TACCTAGATAAACAAAAGTAATCGACAAACAGAAACCAAATTTAACGATACCTAGCTGGTCTGCCGGATTTTGGCTGGAAGAAAAATCAAATACACGCTGTCGCTGCCTGATTTCTTTGGGAAGTAGATTGATAAATTTCTTTGAAGAAGTCAAGAGGAAATTGAAAAAGGAAAGAGAGAGAAAGTACGCAGGAAAAATACGGGAAAGGACAAAGGTTCAGCTCAAAACAAGGAAAAAAGTAAGAGGAAATTGAAAAGGGAAAGAAAGTACACAGAAAAAGTCCAGCAAAAGATAAGGTAAGGGAAATATCCTAAATATATTTTTAAAAAAATAAAAAAGGAAAAGAAAACAATTGATGTGGTAACGATAGGAATAGGCGACATCTGGCGGATTTAGAAATTTAGTTGTACAATAAGCAATATGAGTTGTACATCAAAATAAGCCTCTTATAATATAGTAGGAATTGCACAAATCAAATTTTGCCGATTTTCCTGCGACCACAAAACAACAAATGCAAGCAACAAGTAGCCAATTTACATACACCACCACCACTACCGAGAAGCCAACACGTAGCAATGCAAGAAAAAAGCAGCACCACCACCAACAATAATTTATATACACTTTAAACTAATTATCACCAACTTGATATAAATATGAATCTACAAATACTGCTACAAAATAAGCTAACGTAAATACAAAACAATTGAATTAACATAAAACTAACCATTAAATATAAAGAAAGCTAGTCCAAAAATCAATAACTACTATATGACTATATATATACTTCTCTAATCAACATCGTTTTTATAGAAATCTAACTATCATCAATAGTTAGAACACAAAACTCACATACAATTTTAGAGAAAGTATCATGCCCATAATTCCCGAACCTCATCTATATTCTATTGAATATATGATCCCGTTTCATATGCCTACAAAAAAGAAAAAGAAATATTTTATTACTTTGTAATAAAATAAATAAAATTTTGGTTAGATAATTATTAATATTCAATAAATATTTATACCGTATCAAGATATTCTTTCAAACTAGCATATATGGTGACTACCTCGTACATATTTCTCATCACACAGTAGCCACACTCATCATATCTGGGTTGCTGAGCAGACAAAAATTTCGAACGAGTTTAAAATAAATATTAGTAATTAAATCACTAAAATTTGAAACTTCAATAGTTATTGTAACATTTAGAGGATATTTTTCATACCTCAATTTTTTTCCACATGAGCCCTTTCTTCATTATTTTCCCTGACGCTCACAACGTTTTAAGCACCATATAGTTATAATATAGATACATACATATCTATAAGTTAGAAAAGTTGACATTAAAAAAAGTAGAATAATATACAATAGTTAATGATAATTGCTTACATAGATAACTGCAGTTTGATAGGCAGGTCACGCCTGTTAACAACGAGCGAATCGCGCGTGCTAAATCAGAGACTGAATCGCGCGTGCTAAAAGTAGGGCACGAGTGAGCACAGCAAGCAAACCCTCCCCACCCGCGGCATAGCCAATTTCTCTGCTGGGGGCTGGTAGGCCGCGGCAAGCATTCCGAGGCCACCCACTGCCCGTAGCGGAAACACGTTTAACGCATTTTTGGGCCCCTTTTTTTATACAATTGAGGGTTCTAAAGTGCTCCCAACTATAAATTGACGGGAAATAGGAGAACTCAGGAAAGAAAATCACTCTTGAGGGCTTGGAGATTGAAGCTAGGGTTCGTGTGAAGATTTTCTTTACTATGTGTAACTAATTTCTCTTATTGAGACAACCGATGAAGCGAGAGACATGTTTTGATTGTGTTCATCCCATTTATAACTCTAATTGTTATTGCGTGCTTATTTTCTATTGTGATATTTATTTGCCGTTTATGAGCCTGATCAACTTGTAATTGTGTTGGTGAATTCGTGAAGACACCGAGAGGTAAGTCACCAATTTAGCACTTCAATAGAAAACATGAATTGCTTAGAAGATAGGGATTTACTTTTATAGTTTGTGCAATCGCAAAAATGGTTTCTTGTTAATTAACGCATTCGCCTAGGTTGAAATTCACATAAAGATATAGTGGGTTTACTTAGTTGTGTAGATTTGAATTTGCTCGAGTGAGGTTTTCAATTAAATTTGTGAAACTTGTTGTGAGTACGTGATGGTGAATTGTTATGAGTGAGATTGCATATTGAACGCCTGTTTATTGTGGATTCGTTAGTCTCAACGTCTTCATTCATATATTTCCTAGTCCATTGATTTGAGTTGCTTCTTACTTTGAGTAGAAAAAGTATTTAGTTTAAATTTTAGCTTAAACAAACATCATTATTCTTTTGAAAATTTTTTATTTTCCTTGTTCAATTGGTGTGAAATTAACTAAAGTGAAGTAGGTAACAACTTTCCCTATGGGATCGACATTCGGGACTCATCTAGTCCTCTACTACTTGAACAGTATCGTGCACTTGCGATGTTACCAATCACGTGTCGAGATTTAGGATGGGTGGGTTAAAACTGATCTAGCGCCACATATATGGCATACTATGACACCATATAAACCATGTGTCATGCATGTAACGTGGCCCGATGCAAGTCACCTAGGTTATATGGTGATATAGCATGTCATATGTATGGCGCAAAATAAGATGGGTAGGTAGGTGGTTTTGACAAAGTTGATTTATTTTTGGGTAAATTTCACATATTGTCTCCAACCTTTGTACTTAGAATCGCCTGGGTCCTAACTTTTTTTTAAGCGCGCTGGGTTCTCAACCTTTCATATTACCTACAAAAGGTCCCTCGTAACAGAATCCGTCCAAATTTTCATTAAATAGTAGATGAAATTACATTTATAACCTTACCTTTTAAATTAAAAAAAATTTAAAAACTAAAAAAATAAAAAAAGGAAAAAAAAACCCCACCCAGCCAACCACCCCACCCACGCACGCACCCACCCAAATCTCTTAGGCTGCAAGTGGCCGTTAGAATGCTGCCACTTCCAACAGCTGAAAGTGGGGAGTCTCCCCTCCTTTCATCTGCCGAAAATGGCAGAGAATGGGCCAAGCTCCCTTCCATGTTTCTGCCATTTCTGGCAGAAACATGGAAGGAAGCTTTCCCCATTTTTCTACTAGAAATGGCAGAAACATGGGGGGATTTTTGCCGTTTCTGGGCAAAAACATGGAGGAGCTCCACCTATTTTTTTTTTGCTAGAAATGTGGGGTGGGTGGGTGGGTGGGTTTTTTCCTTTTTTTTTATTTTTTCAGTTTCTAATTTTTTTTAAATTTAAAATGTAAGAGTATAAAGGTAATTTTATTTAGACGGATTCGGTTAGGAAGGACGTATTGTGGGCATTTACAAAAGGTTGAGGATCCCGCGCGCTAAAAAAGAAGGTTAGGAGCTCAGGCGAATCTAAATGCAATGGTTGAAGACGATATGTGAAATTTACCCTCCATTTTTTAATGTGGGTCCCAACATTTTAAAATTTCCCAATTTGAAAACATTTGCTAAAATTTTTTCATGGGTTCCATTTAGTTATGCATCTCATTTGCCACTTAGGAATATACTCGCTGTATTTACCACTTGTGCTATACACAAAACAAATAGCCATAAAGTGATCTAAAAGAAATTTTATGAATTACAATAATAATACTAATAATAACAATAATAATAATATAATTACAAGTACCTTAACTTGTATAGTTTACGGGAACTTGTGTAAAGCTGGTATACTCGACTTGTTACATGTCATATATTTAGAGATTATTATGTAAAGTTAGACATGATATGTGCGTATCTTTATGCATGTTCCTTTAGCGGGGGAAAATGAGCATGTTCAATGGTTTTTCAATTCACTTTTTAATTCACTTACTCCTTCTCCCTCTTTTTTTTTTTTAAGATACTCTAGATAAAGTAGATTAACATCATGATTTTTTAATTACAAGTGAGGACAAGAATGACGTCGTGCTTTTGTAATTGTTAGTAAAGACATGTGTCAAACATATGCTGATCTAGTTATTTTTAATGAGGCAACCTAAAGACATTTTTTAAAAATTGTTGAACTCTTTAATAGTAATTTTCTTGAGAAACAGATTGGGCTATGAATTTGAAGTCAAATCTCTAATCACATCATGCCAACTCACCTGAATAGTGTATGTGGCGATCGCCGAATTTCAGCATTTGGGATTTGGTGGGAAGGGGGTTTGTTTTCCAGCGTGTTGGGATATGGGGTGGGGGAGTGGGGGGTTTTGATAAAGTTGATTTGTTTTTTTTTTTTTTTTAATGTGGTTCTCAGCATTTTAAAAATTTCCTCGATATGAAAACGTTTGCAGAAATTTTTTTCGTGGGCCTCATTCATATGTCCACCTCATTTTTTCACTTAAGAATATCCTTTCTATATTTGCCACTTGTGTTATGCACCAAGTAAATAGCCATATAATGATCTAAATTAAATTTTATGAATTACCATAATAATAATAAAAACAACAACAATAACAACAACAGCAGCCGTAATTACAAGTTATTTTAAATTGTATAGTTTACGGAAACTTATGTAATGCTGGTACAATGGGTTTAAAATTAATTG
Source organism: Nyctanthes arbor-tristis (assembly GCA_963692815.1). Lineage (NCBI taxonomy): Eukaryota > Viridiplantae > Streptophyta > Magnoliopsida > Lamiales > Oleaceae > Nyctanthes > Nyctanthes arbor-tristis. The sequence goes on from CAVNYN010274507.1 coordinate 4,582, forward strand.
CATGTCATTTTTTTTTTTTAAGTAAACAAATATTTAATTAAAGAAATTTAACTGATGTTCAAATACAACGAAAGAAAACTAGGAATATTATCAAACCAAATATGATCAAATGGCGAAGAAATCGCAAATTGTGCTAGTGCACGAGCAATGACATTAACCTCCCGTGGAATGTGCTTGCATGTAGAGCATCCGACCAAACCCGTGAGATGGCGAATGTGGCGGTAAAGAAGAGCCAAAAAACACTTCGACTCCGGTTTCGCTATACCACGCACGACACGGTGAGCATCAAATCTCATATCGCTCACAGCCACACCATTTTCCGTGGAGAACCGAACTCCCAACCTACAATTGCATGTTATTTATTTAGAGATTATTATATAAAATTTGATACCATATGTAGGTAGCTATATGCATGTTCCTTTAGAGGGGTCAAAAAAGGGGGAAAATGCATGTTTAATGGTTTTTGTATTCACTATTTAATCCATTTTTTACCTTTTTATTTTTTACTACTATAGAGAAAGTAAATTCTCATCATACTTTTTTAATTACTAGTGACGGCAAGATTGATGTGCTTTTGTAATTGTTGGCAAAGACGTGTCAAACACATACCAATCTAGTTACTTTTAATGAGGTAACCCAATGACATTTTTTAAAAATTGTTGAACTCTTTAGCAGCAATTTTCTAGCGAAATAGATATGGCTTTGAGTTTGAAGTCAAACCTTCAATCACATTATGCTAACTCACCTGAGACATGGGGGTTGACATCATGTGATTAGAGGTATGACTCCAAATTTAAAGTCTTATCTGTTTTTATGGCTGGATTCCTCTTTAATATATGTTCAAGATTAATTGCATATGTAGTTCAAGATATTGACAAATCACATTTAAAGAAATCTAGTAACTTGCTGAAATCTAATAGTTTGGGTCAGTTTTATCAGAAATGCGGCGCTTCCTTTACCTCCAAGGGCGGTGATTGAATGGTGTATATGGCAGTCGTCAAATTTCAGCATTTGGGATTTGGCAAAAGGGGGGATGGATTGGGGGGGGGGGTTTGATAAGGTTGATTTATTTTTTAATGTAGGTTTCAGCATTATAAAATTTTCCCCAATTTTGAAAATGTTTGCTGAAATTTTTTGATGGGTCCCATTTATCTTTCCATCTCATTTGCCGCTTAGGAATATCCTTTCTGTATTTGCCACTTGTGTTATGCACCAAGCAAATAGCCATAAAATGATCCAAATGGAATTTTGTGAATTACAATAATAATAATAACAACAACAATAGCAGCAGCAACAACAACAATAACAATAATAATAAAACAGAAATTACAAGTTATTTTAATTTGTATAGTTTACGGTAACTTGTGTAAAGCAGGTATACAGGTTAGAAATTAATTACATATCATATATTTGGAGATTATTATGTAAAGTTTGATATGATATGTAGGTATCTACATGGATGTTCCTTTAGAGGGAGAAAAGAGCATGTTCAATGGGTTTTCAATTAACACTACTACAAAAAAGCACAATAGGCGTCAGTTTTGACGGCGGTGTCTATGTGAGCAATGCACATTCTCAAGGTATACACATTAGTTGTTCGTCGATGCCTAACGTTTACAATTGGCGTCCATTGTAGTTGAACAACTGACGCCTAAAGATAATTTAAAAATAAATAAAATAGACAATATGCATCGGTTGTTGATCAACAATTGATATCGTCAACAATGGGTAGCGGTTGGTCAAAACTCAAATTCAAAAATTCAAAATTCAAATTTGTGAGATAAAAAACTATCTAGCGATTAGAAAAATTATTTTCCTTACTAGTCCCCAGTTTAACATTCTTTGAGGCCAAGACAAGATAAAGAATTGGGAACCAAATAGCCCAATACTACAATACAACAAATGAAACGGATAAAGGTAGCAATTCTACATTTTGATGTCTTCTGGGATTGAAAGAGACTTAACCTTGGCTAACCTTGACATGAATCACAACACTGCCCCAGTTTTCACTTCAGTAACCAGTAATCCTATCTTCTGAAATTTTGGTATTAGGTGTGCCAAGGAAAAATAAGAAAGAAAAGGAAAAAGCCACACTTGTTCAGAAACCATTTTTAATTCTGTCTTCTTCTTCAAGTATAGAAAGCTACACCTGAAAATTGATCCAAGGCCACCGGTATGTCTAAAAGATTGTGAGAAACAATCTACGACTTTCATGCCGTCTCTGGAAACCATCCATTAGCTGCAACACGCCACCGCTGGAGTGGCTCGTGAAACACGCTCTCTGTCACCGAAGCTCCACCGGTAAAACGCGCTTGACCAGTAGCTTCGTGTCGTCACTAGGAACAGAGATTCACTATTTCTCTAAGGGACGTCCAGATTGGCCAGAATTGGGGTTCATCAATTTTAAGTTTTTTCCAAAAAATCTGAGAGATTGGAGAGGAGTAGACAAACAAGTATACTTTTCATATTATTATGAACAGAGCAAGAGATTGAAGATGAGAAGATAGGTACAGAGTGAGAGGAACAGAGAGAAATTGGAGAGGAGGGAGAGAACTTATGCTGAAGCCAATTATTAAATGAGTCTGAAAAATGATTTTATTCTTTGGCTGAGAGATTAGGCGTAAGTTCTTAAATGGAACCGACGCCTACTACAAATACACGCCGATTCCACCAAGGAACCAATGTGTATTATTAATGTATAGGCGTCGGTTGCCAATGCCTATAGTTTCATTACATTATATATGCCGGTTCTTCAACGAACCGACATGTATACTAATACAAATAATTTCAAAATATCCACCGTACTGTCTTCACCCGTCGTTTCTTCTGCCAACTGACATCTATTGCCATTTTTTTGTCAAGTTATGTAGTAGTGTAACTTTTTAATTCACTTTCTTCCCCTTTATTTTTTTACTACTCTAGAGAAAGTAGATTGACATCATGCTTTTTTAATTACTAGTGGTGGCAAAATTGAAGTCGTGCTTTTGTAATAGTGAGTAAGGACATGTGTCAAACACATGCTGATCTAGTTAATTTTAATGAGGTAACTTAATGAAATTTTTAAAAACCATTGAACTCTTTAAGAGCAATTTTCTTTAGAAGCAGATAGGGCTCTGTGTTTGGAGTCAAACCTTCAATCACATGATGCCAACTCACCTAACACATGTGAGTTGATATCATGTGATTAGAGGTATAACTTCAAATTTGGAGTCTTATCTGTTTTAATAGTAGGGCTTCTCCTTAATATATGTTCAAGATTAATTGCATGTACAGTTCAATATATTGACAAACCATATATAAAGAAATCTAATAACTTATAGAAATCCAATAGTTTTGGGCAGTTTTATTAGCAATACGGCGCTTCCTTTACCTCCAACGGTGGTGATTGAACGGTGTATGTGAGGGGGTTTGTTTTCCAGCACGCTGGGATTTGGGGTGAGTAGGTGGGGGGTTTTGATAAAGTTGATTTATTTTCTAATGTGGGTCTCAGTATTTTAAAATTTTCCCCAGTTTGAAATCGTTCGCTGAAATTTTTTCTTAGGTCCCGTTTATTTGTCTATCTCATTTTTTCACTTAAGAATATCCTCTCTATATTTGCCACTTATATTATGCACCAAGCAAGCAGACATAAAACGATCCAAATGGAATTTTATAAATAATAATAATAATAACAACAACAAGTACTTCAAAAAATATATATATATTAAATGAGATTTTTCAATTACAATTAGAGACTCAATTTCATATTTTCCCACCCACAATTCGCTGACGTCACCATGATGTGTCAAATTGATTCGGCTTATTTAAGCAACTGAATGGGGCCTGTTTGATGTGCACCAAAAACTCAGCCGTGCAAGACCCACCCGATTGTCGCTTTTCTTGAAAATTTTGTTATAAATCTAATAGTGAAAGATTGAACTCATGATCTCTATATTAAAAAATAGCTTTTAAATCATTGTGCCAACTAATTTTTTGTTAAGAATTTCCATTTATATATTATTATTCTCACGTGTTAGATCCCTTAAAAAAATATTATTATTATTATTATTATTATTATTATTATTATTATTATCCACATACATAGTTGAATTGGCAATCGAGTTAGAAATAACATACTGATTAAACCATAAACCTATTAACCCAATACGATTACTGGGTCGAGTCAATATTGAAAAAGATGGTTGATCTTTCATGTTTATACTACAACGACTTTATCACATACTTATCACATACAAGGGATTGCAATTAAAGATAATTTTCTAAATCAAACATATTCAATTTGTTTCTTCAAATCAAAGATTATCCCCAAATACTACCCTCCACTTTAGACACATACACACACACACACACACACACACACACACACACACACACTAAAAGAGTGTTTTCACTTATAAGTACAGGCTCAATTCCACTTTTGCCAACATCAATTTCGCTGATGTCAACATTATGTGTCAAAATTGATTAGACTGATTTACACAACTGAATGGGGGCTGTTTTCACCATCTTGGTCTCCTCAAAATATTCTTCCTAATTTGATTTATTTATAGATTAAATGATAATATCCAAATTTGAATAGATTTGAGTAAATTTTATGTACATTGAAACAAAGACAATTAATTACATGCAATTAAACATTACAAGAATAATAAATTTATTTAGTTGTATAATATGGTTGTATTTAAAAAACAACTCATGAAAATTTAGTGACGACCCGCAAATTACTCAGCTCTGCCATTCGCCTAATGTGAGGCTATCGAAACCAAATTTTTTATGTGTTTATCAATCCTTTTATTACATTATATTATTTTTCATTTTTTAATTTTATTACATTATAGTTAAACGAATCGTCACTAGCGAAATATAATGGGGCACCTGGTTCATCCCACTCCACGAGTTTGCGTATCCCAAAAATCCTACTCCAATCATAACAGTTCTCAACGTGCTTAAGGTGAATTATTTATTTATCATTTTTTCCCATCACTATATGGGATTTAATAGTATTTCTAAAAGAAATACTAAAATTTAATATTCGTGATCTTTATTTATTTTTTGTATACTAATATTAATTCATTACAATTTGAGGGCATTTTTGGCCTTTGAAATAAAAAGATTATAGATTGCATTAAAAATCTGAGACTTGGAGTTGTAATTACCAAGTTTCAAAAGTTAGGGTTAGCTTGAACAATAAAGTGAAATATTACGATCATATTGCACCAATTAGCCTAAATTTAATTGTAGTATGGATAATAGATAATATTTTTTCTTAATAATTAAATATATACTAAAGTCATATTTGTCTATGTATTACGAATTTAAAAATTGATTTTATTTTTATTTTATTACTAATAATTAATGTTAGCTTTTATATTTTGGTGATGTCCTACTTATACTATTCTAATATAAGAAGGGGAGTGTTCAAAACTCTCATAAGATTTTGTTATAGAATGTCACATGTGGCCTGTATAGATACATGCCCCATTGGTAGATACTTTTGTTTAATATTTAAAGAATTTTTATATATTATATTATTTTAAAATATCTTTTTGAAAGATTTGGATATTTTATCATTCTTTTTTCTTTTAATATATATATATATTTAAATATAAATATTAATCAAATTTAGCATTTATTCAGTCCAATATTGCTGATCAGTTTATTGCGTAAAGATAATAGTTTATTATATTGTTGTATTTATCCTGTACAATTTCATTAGAAAGTTGATTATTTACAAATATAAAAATTTATTCTACAATTTATTAAAAATATATGTTCATGAATATATTAAAGTTGATTAAAGATATATTCACGAATATGTATTCTACAATTTCATTAGAAAGTTGATTATTAAAGGTGATCGTTTTCTGTAGATGTTCATTTGTTTAGTTGTGAGTCATAATATATTCATGAATCAGCAATCACCTTGAATTGCTTTCCCCTATATCAATGTCTTTCTGCGTGCTAGCAGCTTCATACCCACAATATCATTTATTGAAAATTTATATTGTTTTCTGTATTATATTTGATAGGTGATACTTATGAATCTGCTGGAAGTCATTATGCTTTGGACTTACAAAAATCGGACTTGAAAAAAAGAATATATAAAACTTATGGACATTTTGTTAAATCAATTGCTTTACAACTATAAGAGTAACACTGATTTGACTACTTCAAATAATAGTGATATGACTCGCTTTTACAACGACATGCTTAGTATTCACGATTAATTCTGATTCCCAACTCAATCAATATGATGCTGATAAAATAGTTTAGTCCACACAACTTTTAATTTTTTAATGTGTTTTTTTAATCATCCAACATTCATGCATCGAAGCTGTATTTCACACATGTTGGTAGTGTGTTGTAACTTACAAATTCTGGCTCATCAGAAAGCCTTGAATAAAATGAGAAGTAAAATAGGAATTTGAAAATGGAGATTAAGTTCTTGAATAAAATCTCCATACTTAATTTTCTTTAAGTAAAACATATGAAATGTGAGTTAGGAAATCTCATTTGCCATGTGTTTCTAGAAACAAACAAATCCCAAAATAGAGAAACAATTACATATTACTTGAAGACGTATAATTCACATTAAATCCATGTAGGTCATGTTTAATATTTCTTTATGACATTAAACTTGATAGGCATCAATGTGCTACATTTCATGTATGATACTCTTTTAGACCTCCATCCGTGTAACACACGAGTGGAAATCTAGTAAATAAATAACAAAGCAGCAGTAATTACAAGTTATTTTAACTTGTATAGTTTATGAGAAATTGTGTAGAGCTGTATAATGGATTTGAAACTAATTACATCTCATAATATTTAGAGATTATTATGTAGAATTTGATATGATACGTAGGTATCTATATGCATGTTCCCTTAGAGGGCCAAAAAAAAAAAAAAGAGTATGTTCAATGGTTTTTCTATTTACTTTTAATCCATGTTTTTCCCTTTATTTTTTTCTACTCTAGAGAAAGTAGGTTGACATCATACTTTTGAACTATTAGTAATGGCAAGATTGACGTCGTGCTTTTGTAATTGTTAGTGTTTTTGTAATGGTTAGTAAAGACATGCGTCAAACACATGCTGATCTAGTTATTTTTAATGAGGTAAACTAATGACATCTTTTAAAAATTATTGAACTCTATAATAACAATTTTCTAGGGAAATAGATAGAGCTCTAAGTTTGGAGTCAGACCTTCAATCACATGATATCAACTCACCTAACACATGTGAGTTGGCATCATGTGATTGGAGGTATGACTCCAAATTCAGAGCCTTTTCTGTTTTGATAGCAGGACTCATCACTACTAAAAAACATGTCTGTACCGACAGCAAAAATCTGTCGGAAAAGTGAGTTGCCGACGGGGAAAGAATGGTCGGAAAATCCTTCAGAAATTGCTTTGTCGATGATTTCTGACAGAGCAGTCAGTAATCACTGACGGCTAAACTTTGGCGGTAATTTCTGACGGTTTTTACCGGCTGTCGGTAAATTCCGACGACTATTAGATCTCGTTGGTATTTACTGACGGGAAGTCTGTCAATTGGTGGTCACCGACGGACGACGTAACATGCTGAAAAAATATTAATTTTAAAACCATCCTACTTACCTGTTTACTCGACCCGAGCCCATACTAGGCAACTTGCGCATTCGACCAGACTCGCTTATGTAATGAAACTTAATTTCTCACCATTATTGCAAAGGGGAGGGGTCAAACCCCTCACCTCAAGGTTGGCGGAAGAGTTCCCAACCACTGGGCCATTATTAATTTTTGTTTCTTATTTGTATGTATGATATATTTAACATATATTCTTTAGTTTTTGCAATTTAAAAAATAAATAATATTATTGCACATTAAAAAGTTATACACTCTTTACATTAATTTCTATGTTTTCACTTTAAGATTTATGATCATTTGAAAATTGAGAGTTTGAAAAATTTACTATTTTATCAGTAATTTAAATTTTGTGTAGAAGTGTTTAAGATGATTAAAAATTTCATACATGTGGTTTAAAAAAAAAAGTGATTCATATCAAACATTTTTTGTATCATCAAAGACTTATTTCACTATTTTTTAGGGAAGATTTATTTCACCATTTAATTGTTAAGAGTAAAAAAATTTGGATAACATGTTTTGATGAATAATTTTGATGTATGTAATTTTATATATTAATATAAAATTATATAAATCACATCGACAGAGTATTTTAACAAACAAAATTGTATAAAAAAATTTAAAGAATAAATTAAAAACTGTTAAATTTCATAAATTAAAACATATATGTATTTCCCCAATCATTTGTTAATACTTAGAAATTATTTGAAAAAATATTGATTATTTCCGACTGCCTAAAAACCGGTCGGAGATTGCCGACAGCACGAAAACCGATCAGAAATGGCCAATGGTAGGTAAAATATGTCAATAATTTCTGACAGTCAAATGATACCGTCGGTAAGTACCGACGGTTGTGTGGTGTCCATCGGTACTTAGCAACGGCCGTTGGCCGCCTTCAATAATGACCGACAGTTTACGGTTGCCATCAGGAAATACCAACGAGTATTGTGGCCTTCAGAAACCACTGACCATTTAGCTGTTCCGTCGGAGTTTACTTATGGACTGTCGGTATTTACTGATGGCCTGGTCAACTCGTCGGTATTTTCCGGCAGCACCTCCTATCGTCGGCATTTCTGACGGGATATTTTTTTGTCAGAAATTTCTAACGGATTTTTATCAACCGTCGGTAATTAACTACGGATTGACGTTTGTCGAAATTTTGCCGACGGTATGAGCAATTTTTTCTTGCAGTGCCTCTTTAATATGTGTTCAAGATTAATTGTATGTGTAATTCAATATATTGACAAACCATATATAAAGAAATCTAATAGTTTAGGTCAGTTTTATTAGCAACGCTGCGCTTCTTTTACCTCCAACGGCGGCCGACGGCAACGATTGAATGATATATGTGGTGGTCGTCTAATTTCAGCGTTTGGGACGTGGGGTGGGATTTTGATATAGTTGATTTATTTTTTAATCTGGGTTCTAGGATTTAAAAATTTTCCCTAATTTGAAAACGTTTGTGGAAATTTTTTCAGGGGTCCCATTTATTTGTCCACCTCATTTTTCCACTAAGGAATATCCTCTCCATATTTGTCAATGGCATTAAGACCACAATCAGCCAGAAAATGATCTAAATGAAATTTTATGAATTACAACAACAACAATAATAATAATAATACCAAGACCTATGTGGTTTGATAGCATCTGAGTTAATTTCATATATCTTCTGTAAGAGTTTGATTCCCCTCCCTACAATCTCCTGTAATATCAAAATATTAATAATAATAATAATAATAATAACAACAACAACAACAGTAATTACAAGTTGTTTTGACTTGTATAGTTCACAGAATTTGTGTAAAACTGGTATGATGGGTTTGAAATTAATTACATGTCATATATTTAGAGATTATAATTATGTAAAGTTTAATATGATATTTAGGTATCTATATGCATGTTCCTTTGGAGAGGGAAATAAATAAATAAATAAATAAATAAATAAATAAAAGAAAAAAAGCATGTTCAGTGGTTTTTCTATTCACTATTTAATCCAAATTTTTCCCTTTGTTTTTTTTACTACTCTAGAGAAAGTAGATTGACATCATGCTTTTTTAATTACTAGTGATGGCAAAATTGACGTCGTGCGTTTGTAATTGTTAGTAAGGACATGTGTCAAGCACATGTTGATTTAGTTATTTTTAATAAGGCAGCATGATGACATTTTTAAAAAATTGTCGAAATCTTTAATAGCAATTTTTTTAGAGAAACAGATAGAGCTTTGAGTTTGTAGTCAGTTCTCGAATCATTTGATGGCATCATGTGATTGCAGTTATGACTCTAGATTCAGAGTCCTGTCTGTTTTAATAGTCAGATTCTTTTTTAATATATGTACAAGATTAGTTACATGTGTAGTTCAACATATTGTCAAACTATATATTTAAAGAAATCTAATAAATTGCAGAAGTCTAATAGTTTGGGTCCGTTTTATCAGGAACACGACGCTTCTCCTACCTCCAACAGTAGCTGACGGCAATTGAACGGTGTATGTGGCGGTCGTCGAATTTCAGCATTTGGGATTTTTTTTTTTTTTTTTGGGTGGCGGAAGGGGTTTTTACCGGCGTGTTGGGATTTGGAATGTGGGTCTCAGCATTTTAAAAATTTCCCAATTTGAAAATGCTTGCTGAAATTTTTTCATGAGTCCCATTTATTTGTCCACCTCATTTTTCCACTTAGCTGGGAATATCCTATATATGTTTACCAGTTGTGTTATATACCAGTTGTGTGATGTACCAAGCAAATAGCCAAAAAATGATCCAAATGGAATTTTTTGAAGAAGAAGAAGAAGAAGAAGAAGAAGAAGAAGAAGAATAATAATAATAATAATAATAATAATAATAATAATAATTACAAGTTATTTTAACTTGTATAGTTTGCGAGAACTTATGTAAAGCTGGTATACTGTTGGGAATTTAATCAATTTCTCTAAACTCGTGTGATTAAAATAGGCAATCAATATATCAAATAATAATATATGTGCGGAAACGTAAATAACACCAAGAATTATTTAACGTCGTAAAACCCTCCAATGAGAAGGGAAAATTGACGGGGCAAACCGACAACTCCACTATCACCAAATAATAATGGGAACACAATGTTTATCCTCT
>CAVNYN010274509.1:0-18818 GCA_963692815.1 Nyctanthes arbor-tristis
CCCCCCCCCCCCCCCCCCCCCCCCCCCCCCCCCCCCCCCCCCCCCCCCCCCCCCCCCCCCCCCCCCCCCCCCCCCCCCCCCCCCCCCCCCCCCCCCCCCCCCCCCCCCCCCCCCCCCCCCCCCCCCAATGGGGGAAAGGTTATTTTGGGTTTTTTCTACCCAATAAAGTCAATTAGTGTACAGGAGAATGAGGCTTTCTATAGTACTAAATCTGGTTTCGCAGCTTGAAATCAGATCTGGTCATGCGGCCGCATGGAGCACGTAATGACCTGTGCGGCCGCACCAAGCCTTATGGACCGTCTGGTGGAGCCGCATACATGGTGCGGCCGCACAATAAGGCTGTGCGGGCACACAAATAGGTTGTGCTCCCGTACAGGATAATTGTGCAACAGCACCAAAAAGTGCAAAACCACCAGACAGTCCATGCGGCCTGGTATGGCCGCACATGTCCTTCAATGTGGCCGCATGTCAGATCTGGTTCCAAATTTTGGAACCAGAGCTGATACTATAGACAACCTCCAGGAGAATAGGGGGAAAATGTTATTTTGGATTCCCCTCACTTTCTTCCTTCAAAAATAGATAAATAAATTAAAAAATAATATTTTATAAAAAATTAAATATCAATTGTATGATAAAAAAGATAATAGCAAAATAATTTATAAAAAAATTTTAAAAAATAAAAGAAATCCTCTAAGACTATAATGACTAGATTTCCCCCTAATCATTATTTGAAAATAACTTTTTCCCTTTAATTTTTTTATTTATTTTTTTCCCCTTAATATTTTCCTCCGAACGTTAATTTTGCTCTTAGGGGGGACGGGGAGGAGATTATGCGGGACGTTTGGCCCAGTTTTCCTGACGAAACCTAGAACGTTGTGAGATGTGGCCGAAAATTGAATACGTTGAAGCTTGAAGGAACACCAATAACCAATATGCAAAATTTTCCATTTATGTGCATATACAATTTGATTTTGCCCATTTCCAAATGGCCTCTCGTAGCGTAACGGCAGGCAGCATCTTCACCCCGCCGTCCAACTTTCCATCCAAACCCCATCTTTCGATGCCTTCTTCTTTAGCTTTAGGGACAGTAAACAGGCCAAGAAACAAATTTTCTCACTCAGTTTCTGCTATGGGCTCGTCAGCTTCTTCTCCGCAACCGGACACCACTCAAGGTCTCTAGTCTTCTAACTTTTTCTCTTATGTTTTCCTTTTGTAACTGTGTTCATCATTCTAGTTTCTATTGCAATTCTAAATATGGGTGATTTGGGCTTTGACAATAGATGGTTTTTTGTGAATTTGGTAAATATCAATTGCTTGCTAACTATTTGCATCAAGGTTCCAGTGAGATAATTTATGGAATATGGATTAATTATAAATCATATTCATCTATTGCCATAGTAATTGGATGCCGCTATACTTTGCTGTGTAGATAATTGTTTCTTTAATTGATCATCATCATGCTCAATACGGAAGAACTTGATTTTAAATGAGAGTTGCAAAATAATCTTCAGTGCAATACATAGGCATCCTACTTCGCTAATTTGTGTTGTAATTTTGGTAGTGATTCTTTTTATGGCTTATATTGTTTTTCCACATTAACAGATTCGAGGACTTTTAAAGAGCCATGATTAAGGCTACTTCACTGTGACTTTTATACCTGAATGATGATCTTCATCATGGCTTTTGTTCATCCGTTTTGGATGATCCATTCCTCTAGAAGTGCTCCCAAGTTTTGGGGAAAATTGCTCCAACATCCTTGTTTACCATCCGAGTTTATTGAAATAAACAGTTGAGACTTCACCTAACATTATTGGGCATTCCAAGTTTCAATTTTCTAGTCGTTCGATCCTAAATATGGACTCTGTCACCTAGGACCAAGATTGCCGTCACATCGTGTTGCACCTGACCTTTGAACCACCACCAAATCAAAACCCACAAAGCCAAACCTCCAATCCGAAAAATCTCCAAGTCCAGTCTTCTCCTTCCAACGGCCCCTCACCCCCACCGTTCACATCTCTGCCTCATGCACCCTACTGACCTCTCTTCCTCAGTCAAGCCACGTCTGCCATCCACTATACCCTGTGCCCTGAACGCACCATGTAGTCCCCTACCATGCTAGAGTTCCCTATCCCCATCCCAGCTTGGGTCCTCTTTCTATCCTCCCCTGCCCAGGCAACAAGAAGAGGTCTGAGGAGCTCTCAATTATTTTTGTTCTCTAAGGAGCTCTCAATTATTTTTGTTCTCTAATTGTCTTTAGTTAACATTTTGTTTTCTAAGAAGTTTGTTTCTGGGACATTATAAAAAACTTGGGGAAAATATAAAGAGAAATGGAGGGCACCAAAGTGTTGTAGAATTAGTACCATGCATGAAAATTTTCCCTAATTTATTTTGCAGCCATAGTGTTGTCCTTAATGAAGTACATGCTATTTTTGCATTTTAATTCCAACTTACTTTTCAATTTAAAACGGTGTGTTGCAGAGACTGAGAGCATAAATTATAGCTCCATAAGTGATGAAGAATGGAGGAAGAGGCTTAGTGATGAGCAGTTTTACATTACTCGGAAGAAGGGTACCGAGAGGGCCTTCACCGGGTACCCTCTCGCTTAAAATGCTTCTAGTCCTGATTTTATTTTTATTTATTTATTTTTTTTTTTTTTGGGTTTTCAGCACATTTGATCTACATAATAGTTGAGTGGTGAAGCGTATTCTGTTTATACTTTAAGAGTTTTCTCCATATGCAGTCAATTGGTCCTCTTAAATCACTTGTATAAATATGCCCATTTCTCGATGCTACTGACTCGTTTATACATATCTTGGATATCCATTGTGCACTCATTGATGTGGTATATCGATGAAGTTTAAAACTTAGGAAGGGATGATGGGAATCAATCATACTGTGGAATCAGAATTTCTTTCCTATATGTATTTATTTGATCTGTGTTCAATACATTGTGCAGAGAATATTGGAACACCAAAACCCCAGGAACTTACTATTGCATCTGCTGTGACACCCCTTTATTTGAGTGAGTACAATAGACTTGTTATTTTCTGTTATAAACACCAATTTTTCCTTAGTTGTATGAAACTGATTGGCCACTGCACATTTTCTAGATCAACCACCAAATTTGACAGTGGAACCGGATGGCCTTCTTATTATCAACCAATAGGAAACAACGTCAAATCCAAACTAGACCTGTCTATTATACTCATGCCTCGCCAAGAAGTTCTATGTGCGGTTTGTGATGCTCATCTTGGCCATGTATTTGACGATGGCCCCCCGCCTACAGGCAAACGCTATTGTATCAACAGGTAAGCTTTTCCTTTAACATGTTGCATCCCCTCCTCAACTCCCTGAATTTGGATTTGACACATGCTATTTTTCATATCTGCAGCACTTCCCTTAATTTGAAACCAAAGTAGAATGTGTCTACAGCCGAGCAAATGAGAAGGATTGACTTTGATATTATGGGTAGGCGCGTCATGTGTGCTCTATTTGCTACATCCGAATAAATGTTTACATTCTGTTTAGATGATATTATATCTTTCATGGTTCTCATTGACTGGTTTATGAGCTGTGATTTAATAGTGTATGTAAACAACGTGGTTGTACTGTTCCTCTGATTAGATAGATACATATATATTTTGTACACAGTTTTATTTAACATACAATCTTTATCTTATGATGATGATTTCCCGTATTAAAGTTTTCTAGGTGTACAATTGATTATAAAATTTGTGGTTTGCACATTCGCGAATTCAAATAAGTGATTTAGTGTTTGACGATTCTTCTCCAATTTACTAGCAAATTATATTGGGAGAATTACACCATATACTTGGAATTAATTTTTATTCTAAAGTACTTGGTATGTTTTAAAATGCTAAAAATAATATATATATATATATATATATATTTTACTTTCTTTCTTTGTTCAATTTATTATACAAACCCCACCCCTTCATAAATAGGAATGGCAGAATAGACCCGAACCTTGCAGGGATTCCTAAGGGGTTGGGATGGGGCACGAGGTTGTGCCCCGAAATTGTTAGCAGGGGGGTATGGGTTTTGGTTATCCGCCCTGAAACCCGGTTTATAATAATAATATTATTATTTAATTAAAAAAATTAAGTTAGTAATTAACATCGTGATGATTCAAACCTTCAGCCTCTACCAACCCAATTCAAACCTTAATTACTTGTATCAATTTTTTTTTTATAGATACTTGTTTAGTTCTTTACTTGTTTAAAAAAAAAAAATCAAAACGGGACATGAAAAGGGGATTTTTCCCCGGCCCGCCCCGCCCCGCCCCGCCCCGATCCGATTCAAAGGGGGATCGAGCAGGGACGGGTGGGGTAAACGTAATCGGGGCGGGGGGCACAGGGTGGGTGAACGCCAACCTCGCCCTGTTGTCATCCCTACCAACACCAGTGAAATCCAGTCAGCAGCGTTGGATGGTCGTGAATATTGTTTTTCTTTTTCTTTTTCTTTTTTTTTTTTAATTTTTAATTATCCTTTTCCTTTTTTCCCTTTTCTTTTCCGGCGCATTTTCCAATGAGTTTTCCGATTACTTTTTTTCTCCTTTTTTTTTTGCTTCTTGCCTTTTTTTTTCCTTTTTCTTTTCCCCATTTTTCTTTTCTTCCTTTTTTAATACGTGAATGAGAGTATAATACACCATATTTCTCAACATTTCGTGAGAAATTGTAAGGTTATGTGCAGAAAAAAGGTTTGTTATTTTTGTAAGACGTGATAAACAATCTATGTCATGGTGTAATAACTTTCAAGTCACATGCCAGACATCTGGCGTTTGATCCAAAGTAGGTGTAACAATATCTATTATGTATATAACAAGGTTTATTACATGCGTTGTAAGTTATATTATGTGTATAACAATATTTGCTATGCGTATAACAAGGTTTCTCAATGGTTCCGCTTAAAAGAAAATGTGGTTATATGAGTAGTAAAATGTGTAGTTACGTGGGTAACGAGCTATCTTATGTGCATAAAAGTTTATGTTACATGAATTACATTGTATAACATACCATATTACATGAACTCAAAATAGTGTAACATCTATTATCACATAAATTAAAACGTACTTTATTTTTATGAATTAAAAAGTGTACACATATTATTAAATTAAAATTTGTAAAATACATTGTTATACAAATTATATCGTTAACTTTTTAGACAAAGGGTTCAACCAAAAAAAAGAAAAATGAGAAAAGGAAAGAAAACATGCTTCGTGTGAGGTAGCTAGAAACTGCCGACCACGTCGGAAGTTTGCTAGCGCCGGCAACCATCTCCAGAAACTTGATTGTTGGTGCCAGACTGCCGATGGGGATAGGGGTGCGGTGGAGAGGGGGTGCGACTCTGGGGATCTCCGATTTAGAAAATATTATTAAAAAGAAAAAAAAAAAGGAAGAAGAAGGAAAATACCAAATATTTATAGCTAATTATATATACACTACTCATTTTACTAAATACACCGCATTTTTATTAATGTAAGCATCTCTAATCTTTGTTTCTTATAGTATTTAAACCCCGAAAAGTTTCTACTACATTTTTTTCTTGAATTTTTTATTTGACTACCCTCTTGAGTTCTCCATGATCGAATACATTTAGAAAAATTTGATTTGTATACCTTAAAATCATATGAAAATTGGTAGTTGTGTATAATTAGATATTACATTTTTGTTTATTTAAAATTTTAAGCAATTCCCACAATGAAATTTTTAGAATCAAGATATCGTTCAATACAAGATTTCATAATAATAAGATGTTAAAAATAAAAATATGACAAAAATAAGTTAATTACTGAAGTGTAAAGAATTAAAAATATAAATGATGATGAGTATAATTAAATTATGGTGTGGTTAGTAAAAGATGTAGTGTCAATATAACTACCTAATATTTATGGAATTTTGAGATATTACCAAGTATGTTTAGAAATAGTTTAGCAAAGTAAGGTGCTTATGAAATTTCCCCATTTATGTAAGGGTCCGAGTCCTGAAAAATGACATAGAGCAAATTATACAAAGGTCTGGGTCCATTTATGGAAATGTAATCGGTAATTATTTTATATAAGGGTCTGGGTCGTGTGAAAAATAACATGCTCTAAGAGCATCTTCTATAGATTCTTCAAACTCAAGATATTCTTTATTTTAAAGAGTCAAAAAACATACAATTGAAGGGTCTTTTGATAAAGAGGCAATTACAAAAAATATCTCTTTTGAAAATGTCATGTGTAAAACTTGACCCCTTTTAAAATACTAGTTACTGGAACGTGCGTTGCACGTTGTATGTTACAATAAATATATTTGAGATATGTAATTTTCATTAGAAATTTTATTACGAAACACTTCTCTATACATAATATTTTTTGTCAACATTATACATTTTTTGGCTTTTGTCATCTCATTTGACCAATACTTTTATTTGCATTGAAACTTTGTGTAAAAGTGCAACATATAGTTGTCCATGTGAGAAAACATGCTTTGGAAGATTTATTCTAATATG
The DNA here is from genome assembly GCA_963692815.1 of Nyctanthes arbor-tristis. Taxonomy (NCBI): domain Eukaryota; kingdom Viridiplantae; phylum Streptophyta; class Magnoliopsida; order Lamiales; family Oleaceae; genus Nyctanthes; species Nyctanthes arbor-tristis. Next base: position 6,514 of record CAVNYN010274509.1, read on the forward strand.
AGGTACAGTTTGTCTTTGTGTCTTGTTGGCAGTTGTATCTCAGCAGTAAATATGGGTTGTAGAGAACCACCGATTGATTATCAAAAGCGAAATTTCTTGCATATACGTGTAATTTTTGAATTTGAACATAAAAAATATATTATCATACTAATAATTTCTCAAATTGATTAAACTTATGAATTTAAGAAATATTGTATTGATTTTACCTTTATTGCCACCACTACTTCGCTTATATACTGGATAAGCATCTTTTCTTTGAATAGTTTTTGAGCTCTATGGTCTTCTATAACAAAATCAGCACGTACCATTTACCATGCAAGGGCTTTTACAATGTGTACATTTTGAAAGTTTGGATTTATTTGTTGAATGTTTCCATTTTGAATTTTGTAGGTATTCCCTTTCCGAATTGCATTGCGTCACGAAACATTTAGATTGTGTCACCAAATAATGTAGCCTGGATTTTGTTAGCCTATAGAGACATAAAAAGAAATGAGTTAGCGTATGAAAAAGAATTGCTAAGATAATAATATAGTGATTCAAAATATATTAGTATTACCTCTTCATCTACTAAAATCAATTTTTGAACTTGAATGAGACCTTTTGCATTCGTGTAGTTTTCAAAGGAACTTTTACAAAGGATGGAAAATTAATTCGATGCTCAATTCGTGATGAAATGCACTTAATTCTGATGCTCAATTCTTAATCAAATACACTAAATTTTTTTATTAGCACTCAATTTTTTTTATTATTGATCTCAAGTAAAAAAATGCATACTCACATAATATAGTTGCAATATGAAATTAAAGAAGGAAAATGGACACAATATGTATTAACTAAAAAAGTTACACAATTATTAACGTCAAAGTTTTATTTAATTTTCATGTGGGTATGAACATCAAGGTCTTATTTTGCACATTTTAGATTGGTCGAGACAAAAGTTAAATATCATCGTCTCTAAATAAAGTAAATCTCATTCTCAAGAATTTTATGCATGGAGATTCTAGCACATTCGTTATGTGAGTATTAACTTTGAGATCTTATTCTACGCATTTTTTTGTTGGTCCATACAAAAGTTAACATATCGTATCTAAATAAAGCAAATCTCGTGCTCAAGAAATTTGTGTATAGGGATTCTTGCACATTCGTTATTCGTTATGAATGAGGAAAAAGAAACTTATCATATGCTTGAAAGAAATGATCGCCATTGAATTTTTTTCTACTTTGAATTTTGAAATAATATGCTAGATGGAACTTTGTAGTTCAATTCTCTCAGCATTGGGATTATGTGATATAGTTTGATTGGTTTTGATGACTTTAGTGATACTAAATTAAAATGTATGATAAAGATTAGGGATAAAATAGAATAAGCTATTGAAGTGTAATAATGTAGTGAATAAATAGAGTGAAATAAAGACAATGAACAATATAGGAATTAAAGAAAAAATGTAAGGGTAAAGGTGGAATCCAAATGTTTTACATGGATTCTACCTTTTATATAGTAGTGATGTGTAAATATGTCACTTTTCCTATTTTTCTGGACAAGTATGCCCCCGAAACATTGATTTAGTAAATTTTTTTTTTAAATAAGAGGAAATTACAAAAAATGATCACTTTTAATATGTCAAGTTAAAAAATGTCCACCTTTTAAACATGTAAAAGCAAGTGCTCTTCCGATCTCAAAAATTCTAATATTAATTTTAAAAGCCCTAGTTCTTTCATCTCTTCATCTCAACACCAGTCTAAGCAATTGGCCCATCAAAATCTTCTTTGACATTTGCTAAACAAAACCCAAATTGCCCGCGAACACAGAATTTCATAATTGAAGAAACCTAAAATCAAGACTTGTATCACAGGTTCATCATTAGATCTGTAGTGATCGGGTAGGAATTCGACATCGGTGTAGAAGATAAAGTTGCTCAGAATATCAAGATGAGGCCAATCGCACTAATCCGCAACCGAAATTCATCGGCGCGTGAGGGCGTGGCCTACAAACGAAGACGGTGGTGTCTCAACTTTCGATAAACGAAACTGTCTAGATTTATAGTATCTAACTGTAGAGATGTAACTGCCGAGATCTACAGTTTAACTGTATAGATATGCAGATAACTGTCGAGAATTATCGCGATTAAATGTCAGGATATTCTGATAAATTATATAGACATTTTTTTACTAGACTGTATAGAATTTCAGGGACTATCTGTAGAGAAACACAGATCAATTGTTGAGAACTTCCAGTTATTACCCATAGTGAATTGAAAATTTCTTTTGCTCAAGTACATGCACTAATTTAGCCCAATTATTTCTGAAGGGTTTTCATGTAATTTTGCACTAGAAATGGACATTTTTGAACTAGATTTCAAAAAGTGAAATTTTTTAACTTTGATTTTTATTTTTTGCTATTTTAGAAATTGTTCCTTTGATAAATACCCCTTTGCTTGGCAGAGGGTTTCAAAAATACCTTGTTTTTAAAATTATTTCTGAAAATACCCTTGTACATTGTAAAAATATATCATACCAAATTAAATTAAATTTAATCTAAAATCATCATAATTTAGATCTCCCCTCATCACTCCTATATTTAGTTTTTATTTTTCAGCAATAAAGATCGGATATAACATACACTGGCAGAGCTAGGTGAGGATCAGTGTGGTTATATGACCTCACTGGATTTTGGAGAAATTCTTAGGCGTGAAAGATTGATCTGCCATGGAAATATACCAGCAAGATAATTCTGGTCTCTGAGAAAGAGGGAATGGCGCACGGAATGAGAAAGAAGATGCTGATTGTGGGTTTTTTTTTTGTCAAATTACAATAGTGCCCATCATTTTATTTTCATTTACTAATTTGGCGTCTTTTATGGCCTTGTAAGATAAGTTGATAGTTGGGCCTGATAATACAACTGATTCAATTTTCAAAAGACAAACATTTTTAAAATTATTTACTTGAAAATCTTGTAGTTGTTCTTTGTAATTTTGTCTTTTAAATTTTGTGTCAACTATTCTAGTGGATTACTAAAATAGTAGAAATAAAAAATATATTTATTTGCAATGTATGATAATTCACTAATCTAATTGCATAGTTGATTTTATATCAAAAAATTAATGTTGATTCAACTTTTCCTAAAATCCCAAGCCAAATTGAACCCTAAATTTCTCTTAATTCGTTTTACTTTTTCACTTTTGATTTCACATTAATGTCATCCTATTTTCAATTATTAATCTAGTCACCACAATACATTTGAATGAAACTACCACACTAGTCACTAAACTACAACTAACGATATTACTATATTAGAAATTCTACTGAGAGACCACAACTTTGTGATAGTGAGAGCACTAACACAAAATCTTGACTACGCCACTGATAACATAAAACATAAAACAAATAAGTCGTCTCTTAGTAACACATATGTTACTTTGCTCAAAGTAACATATATGTTACTATAATTTTAGTTACGAAAAATCTTTTGATAATTATAAGCAAAGGGGTATTCATCAAAAGACTCAATCTTTTGACAATTAAAAATTCTGAAAAAAAAAAATTCTCCGATCTCCTAAAATTATCTATTGATTGGGTATAATTGAATTATATGCGTGATTATTTCCTAAACTAGATGTGTTTCCTAAATCTGATCAATGTATGTTTACATAAACAAATGTGATAGTCGAAACTACTTCATAACAATCCGACAAACATGATTCTTTTAGATTCATGTAATTTCTAAACTAGATTCATAGACAAACATGAATATGACTAATTAAATTAAAATTAATATGCAATAGATAAATAAAAATAAATAAGTCATATTCATGAATCTTAAATTTTAGTATTTTCTATTGAAATATTACTGAGTTCCTGGTAGTAATGGCTAAAATACTTGATTTGCACCGAACGTAATGGGATCCGCACTGATGGGACAACATTTTCCAATCTACAAACCTGGGAAGTGGGATAGACCAGGTTTCTCTCGCAACTATATATGTTTAATTAAAACTAATAAAACTATAATATAAATGAGAAAACAACCAGAAATAATATAATAAATGAATTGATAGACACATTGAGAAGCCAATCTGCATTACCCAACTCTCGTATCAATTCTTTCCGCACTACCCTACTCTAGGAAGATTATGAAGTAGAAGAATCGGCCCTCTTTACCATCCCTAAATCCTCAAATTAATATTTTTAATACAACCAAATTATGTTTTTTTTTATCTATTTTTATTTACTAATTTTTAGTTAAATTAGAATTTAAGGGTTTTATAGTTTTTTTGAGTTAAAAAGGCTAGATTGTGAAAAAAGGTGGGTTAGAGTCACTAAATTTCAAGGGTAATGGTTAGATTGCGCAATAAGGCGAAAGAATATGGTTATATAGCGACAATTAGCCATTTAGCAAATTACTAATATTAGGTATTTTGAAAAGAGAAAAAGTGAGAAGTTAAGGGCTTGTCCTCTTTACTGTTTTCACACTGTTTTGAAAAACAAGAAATTTTTTAACAAAGAAAATAGAAAATGATAAAAAGTTGTTTTGAGAGTTCTTAAGCAAAACATGTACTTAATTAAAAACAAGGAAAAAACTTTGTTTTGGAAATTTCAATTTCCTTCTCCTCTAATTTTATAACCCTTCATCTCTCATCCTCTAATTTCTGTCTCCTCTAATTTTATTCATGTGTCCTATGCTTCTAAAGTTGTTTATTTTTTTATTATTTATTTTATTATTATTATTATTTTTGTATTTCCTTTTTCCTCATAACAAACTATAGCAAACTTTCATATTTTAAACTTGGTAATGATACATTGAAAAAAATAATTTTTTTAATGAAAGAACAAAATAATTTAATTTACTTAACAAGCAAATAAATTCTCAAAATGTCAAAAAGAACATGTTTTCTAGTTTTGGGTATCTTAAAACAGTTTTCCAAAATGACAAAGTAAATGCATTTTTAGAAATTTGAGCACAAGCACTCAAAACAAAAAATTGAAAATGAATTGAAAACTCAAAAATAGAAAACTGAATCACGAAAAGAACGCACTCTTAATGATTGGATAAATTAATGTATGAAATTTTCATGGAGAATGTCATGAGATGACATTTTCCATGAAATCATATCCAATGTAAAGTCAAAGTGAAATATCTTAAGTGTATATGTGTCAAAGAATTTAGACATTACATTCAAAAAATTCTCCAAATGCAACAATGTCAACATTATATATTTATCAAATTATTATTAAGAATTTTGAAAAAAAAGAGAGAAAAATATATTGATTGGATAAATTAATACTTTACATTGTCATGGATAATATCATCTAATAACATTCTCTTTGACAATGTCAAGCATTTAATGTACCAGATTAATACTTTTTGCCAATTGTCATATTATTCCATAACTATGACTATATATTGGAGATGTTCTGACAAATTAACAATATCAAGCATTTAACATGTGCCAAATAAGCACTTTTTCCCAATTGTCACATTACTCTATGATGACTACCAACATGCATTGAAGATGAGCATCTCCAACAATCTCTCTATTTTAAATAAAAGAGAATTATTCTCCATTTCAGAGAGTATATTGAAATATAAGGAGTAAAAATTTTAATAATTTTCAACAAACTCTTTATTATTATTTTTCTTTTTACACTTTAAACACGTAGCATTTGTTATAATTCCTCATTTCAAATTAATATTTATATATTTAAATGTTAATAGCCAATAAAATCAATTGTGGTCTTAACAAACCTAGAAATAAGTATTGAAATTTGTAGTCATTAGATTATTACTAGATTATGGGGAGTGAATTTGGCTTTCTAAATTTTGGCGACCCAAAACGCCACTTTTTATTTCAAAATAATAATTTAAAAGAGTCAATTGGAGATCATTTTTGAACATTTATTCTCTATTGAGAGCATCTAATATTTAAAGAGTATCTTAAAGATACTCTAAATTTGAAAAGTCAAATTCAACGTACTATAATTTAATAATCACATATTTTGATAATCATTTCTTAGTTGAATAAAACAGTATTGCCTTAAGAAATATATAAATATTGATTTTTAATGGGGAGAATACATTAAATATCTTGACCAACGTAAAATAAAAAACCACAAATGGAGAGCTTGTTGAAGAAGTTTAAAATTCTCTTTCTAAATTTAAAAATACTCTTTATTTTGAGGTGTATATGCTCTTTAAAAATAAAAATAATACTCTAGATGCTCTAAGTTTTATATAATACTAATATGCACTCGTACAGTGCACAGGAAGAACAATATTAAAAAATATAACAATACAAATTTGAAAAATAAATAGAAAATATTTGTATATTAGTTGACAATATAAACGATGAATAACGTTAAAAAATATGGTAATAGGAATTTGAAAAATGAATGAGAAACATTTGTACATGGGAAAATATCAAACTCATAGAAAAAAATTTTAATCTTCATGACTTTTTTTTGGAAAATGGAATTTTAAATTCTATGGTAGGGGAAAACATGAGAAAATAGGCAAAACATGACGTCATCAGTTAACTTACAGTGCCAGTCAAAAGTAGAAAATAAGGTAGAAACTACACTTGATTTAGATTGATATAATATAGTATAATATAATATAATATATATTTTAAGTTAATGAGAATTAGAGGGTATTATTGTCTTTTTAAGTAAAAATGTTAGATCACGTAAAAAATGTGAGATGTGATGTTGAAATCGTCAAGTTTGAAAGGTTAGGATTAAATTGCACAACAGAAAGAAATGTCAAGGTTAAATTGTATAAATTAGCCATTTCAAAATATAAAAGAATAAAATAATTTAAAAATAAAATATGACGTCAGCGATTTGGGAGGGAATACTTGTTTAGACTACTCTTGATTTAAATATATATATATATATATATATAGAAAAATTCAATATTTATGAGTTTCTTTGGGAAATGGGAAATGGAATTTTAAATTCCATGGTAGGGGAAAATATGGGGAAATATGCAAAATATGACGTCATCAGTTAGTTTACAGCGCCAGTCAAAGGCGGGAAATAAGGTAGAAACTATATTTGATTTAGATTAATATAATATAGATTTTAAGTTAATGACAATTACATGGTATTATTTTCTTTTTAAGTAAAAAATGTTAGATTACTTGAAAAAAATATGAGATTTGAGGTTGAAATTGTTAAGTTTGAAAGGTTATGATTAAATTGGACAATAACATGAAATGTCAAGGTTAAATTGTGTAAATTAGCCATTTGAAAATAGAAAAGAATAAAAAGATAGAAAATTAAATATGGCATCAGCATGACGTCAGCGATTTGGGCGGAAAAAACTTGTTTTGACTACTCTTGATTTAGATATATATATAGATAATAGATTTTAAGTTAATGACAATTAGACGGTATTATTGTCTTTTTAAGTAAAAAATGTTAGATCACTTAAAAAAGTATGAGATTTGAGGTTGAAATTGTTAAGTTTGAAAGGTTATGATTAAATTGGACAATAGGATGAAATGTCCGGGTTAAATTGTGCAAATTAACCATTTGAAAATAGAAAAGAAAAAAATAGAAAATTATATATGACATCAGTATGACGTCAATGATTTAGACGGGAAAACTTGTTTTGACTACTCTTGATTTAGATACACATGGATACTAGCGCAATGCAAACTAGTAATAGAATTTAGTTCAAGGACCGTCTTTTTTGGGACAGTTTTCGGTAAGACAGTCGTATAGGTCTAATGGTAAGGCCATCTACTAACTTGATGACAAGTGAAATTAAATCTCATTTAAATATACTTTTATTTTCTCTCTCTTAATTTAATGAAAACTATCCACTTAAATAAAGTGTATTGATTTCAAATAAAATCTCAAAACATTTTTTTATTAATTCTAATTTCTAACTTTCAAATTTTGGAGATGAAATTTTTTGTTAATTCTAACTTATATAGTATTAATTAATGTTAATGCTAAATCTGTTGTAGACATAAAAAGTTTCACGGGGTTTATTTTTGTCGGTTGGGTCGACGTCGAGTGAATTAGCTCACTTATACATTTTAAACTTGTAATTCTCATTTAAGTTAAAAGAGCCCATTAATTTGCGAGAGGCCCATCTTATTTTCAAAGGCCAGTCTTACAGTCAAAACTCGGCCCATGATCTATCCTACATTTTCTTGAAACCCTAGGTTTTCTCTATAAATAGAGGCCTTCGGTTAAATGAAAATCACAAGTCACAGGCGCACAAAAACCTTGAAGACCCGAAGACGCTAAAACTCTCCCAAAATCAAATCAAAGCTGCCGGAGCACAAAAACCCTGCAGATTAATCAAGTCAAGCCGAAGCCGGCAGATCGAAATCTTCCACAAGTCAAATCTAAGTCTAGAAATCTAAGTTCTTCGAAGATTCAACAAATTAGAGTCTTCAACAAATTAAGTTCAAATTCTGAAGTTCAGGATTCAAGCCATGTGGCCCCTGCTTCAATAGTTCGATCGTTAATCAGAGGATTCACAAGAGGGTTTTTCATTTATTTGTAAAATCTCTCAAAATTGAATTTGTAACGATTTGCAGATCGATTAATACAAATAATTGTTCTACAAATTTCTTGACAAGCCTGGTGGGACCTTCTTGCCTCTCATTTTTCGATCAACCAAACTCTCAAACTTCAAGAAAATCAAACATGTCAAGTGACAAGGGAAAAGGAATTGCGGTTTCTTCTGGGGAAACACCCGCCAAAATTTTCCATGCAACAAGAGCCCAGATGAAAACTGGAAAAACTCAACTGGTTGCACTGTTGAGAAAGTTTTCAAACAGGAGCAACAACAAAGCCCTCAAATTCAAGAAGACAGGTTCCAGTTCTATGAAAAGATCTGTGAATCTGGCAAAAAGTCCTAAGGTGGACTCTATTTCAAGTGGTAGATCTGTTTCTGGGTCTACCAAAACTCTTTCTCTACGAAGATGGGCTGATTACTCTTCATCTGAAGAATCCGTCGCGCCAGTCATGATGGCAGAAGCAGACGACCAACTTCAAAAAATGGCCTTGGCTATCGAGAAACTTACCGTGGCTTTAGAGGAAAAATATGTCCCAATCGGGGAACTCATGCAGAAGCTTGAACTGTAAAGCTCAGCAACAAAAGCCAAAAAGGAAACTACTAGCTCTTCTCAAGTCATAAAGCTTAGGGTTCAAGAAAATAAACAAAAACAAGATCTGCATGACTGAGCTGTGGTGCAAAATGTGATACGTGGCACCGCATAAATCTTGGTTGGATCTTTATCCATCCAGCAATTGCAACACATGACTGTTGATACAATCTGTGCACAATACGGAGGTTCACCATAGTCTTCGATGGTGTATACCAAGCCTTACAGTCGTCGTATTGATGAAATAAGGATGCCTCTTGGCTATCAACCTCCAAAATTCCAGTGCTTTGATGGAAAGGGCAGTCCCAAACAACACATAGCTCATTTCCTCGAAACCTGTAACGCCGGTACCGATAATGACACCATGGTGAAGCAATTTGTACGTTCACTTAAAGGTGCCACTTTTGAATGGTATACTGACTTACCAGCTAGATCAATTGACAGTTGGGACCAACTTGAGCGTGAGTTTCTCACGCCTTTCTATAGCTCCAGGTGAACTGTCAGTCTTCCTGAACTCACCAGGACAAAACAAAATAGGGACGAACTAGTCGTGGAGTACATCGAGCGCTGGAGAAATCTCGTCCTTAACTGTAAAGAACGCATCAGTGAGTCTTCGTCAATTGATATGTGCGCTCAAGGCATGCATTGGGGATTACTTTACAATCTCCAAGCCAATATGCCTCACTCTTTCGAAGAGCTGGCCACCAGAGCTCATGACCTAGAGCTCCAAATCACAAGGAGATCGGAAGAGCACACGTCCAAGTGACCCTTGCGACAAGAAAGAGGTCAAGGAGCTAAAGAATGATAGTGGTAAGCTAAGCAAGTCAAAAGAAGCCATGGCAGTTTCCACTGTTCCTACGAAAATCAGCTTCCAAAAAGCAAGTTAAAAATCGAGTATAAAAGCAAAGCCTGAATACAAACTAAACCCAGGGAATGGTAAAAAAAAGCGCGTCCGTACTTTAAAAGAGCTCGAAGAAAAAGAGTATCCATTTGCAGATTTAGAGGTTTCTGAAATCTTGGATCAACTTCTCGAGCAAAAGATAATCGAGCTTCTAGCATCAAAAAGGCCAGAAGAAGTTGGGCAAGTCGAAAACCCAAGATACTGCAAATTCCATCGGATCATCAGTCATCCAGTCGAAAAATGCTTTGTGCAAAAAGACCTCATTGTCAAGTTAGCCAAAGAGATCGGAAGAGCAGGCTTGAAATCGATAACAATTCGATTGCTGAATGTGCAATGATTTCATTCGGCTCGTTCAATCCGGTGCCAATTTTGAAAAGGAAGAACATCTTCCCACTTAGATATGAAGCTGCACAGCCTGTGTCTGAGCCAGTCAAGTTTGGACCTCATCTTCCAGAAGGAGCCAAACAAGTAAAGTTTGAGCTTGATGGGAAAGTTACTATCACATACATCTATCCAAGAATGGATGAAACTCACGCTCCAAACTGGCTAAGTTTCTATGATGTCATGACAGATGACCTTAACATATGGATCTCTAACATAGAAGATGAATTTGGTGGTGGACGGTACACCTTTAAAAGTAAAAAGCACCAGCACCGAAGCTCAACTAAATCAAAGAAAAATTCATCTTCATATCCTCCCAAAAAACAAACACTGGGGGCATGTCAAATTGATGTTCAACCTGCTGAAAAGGCAACATCAGGAAAGAATCAAGATGTGTGGACTTTGGTGAAAAGATGAAGTTAAAAGTCTTCAAAGCCTTCACATTCATCCAAAAATAACAAGCGGTCAGAACAGAGAAGACGGCCAAGAAAAGCTCAAATGAAGAAATTTCATGCTAAGAAAGTCCCAAAGTCTACAGAAGTGAAAGAAGTTTCAGGTTATTCTCCAAGACCCGTGACGCTTGGAGAATATTTTCCTCAAGGATTCTTCGACAAAAACTCCTTCACTTCATGTGTCACTAATGTGGATGAATAAAAAGAGTCAAAAAGTGATATAGATGGAAGTTCCAAAATGAAGAAGGTTGTCTCACAGCTGGACGCTCTTTTTTCTGAGACAACATTGTCAGAAGTTTTGAAACTGTCATACGATAATCATTTGGCTTTAGCTTTTGTATTGATCGATTCGGAAAATTATCAAGATTACATCATAGAACTTGCCAAATCTGAAACTCATCATGACTGCATGGCAACCATCACATTCACTGATGAAGACTTACAACTTGGGTCTCGTTTGCATAACAGACCGTTGTATGTAGGCAGTCATATTCGAGACTGTTTATTCAATCGAATATTGATCTATTGCGGCGCTGCTATAAACATTATGCCAATAAAAACAATGGAGAAGATTGGCATAAAGGTAGATAACCTGTCTAAGAGCAACATCATGATCCAAGGATTTAACCAAAAGGGTCAACGAGCGACAGGCATGATCAGCCTAAAATTGCAAATAGAAGAGCTAGCCTCCTCCACACTCTTCCATGTCATTGATGCCAAAACATCCTATGAGCTACTTTTAGGACGAGTTTGGCTGCATGAAACTAGAGTGGTGCCTTCAACTTGGCATCAAAGCTTCAAGTACTGCCAGGACGGGAAGTTAAAATGTGTAGTAGCTAAGGCAAAGCCATTTGAAAAAGAAGAATCCTACTTTGCAGATGCCAAATTCTACTTGGAGAACGAAAAATCTCACTCATCAAATTTGTTTGTAGCCAGATTTAAAAACAAAGATGGTAAAGGCAAAGATCCTAAAGTTACTCCAATTTTGCCCCAAATTATCACTGGTAAATCAAAAGTTAACTGCGAAGGGCCATCCAAACATGAACAGTATTTGTTGCCAAAAGATAGCAAATTGTTAACTTTTCCATTACTAAAGATTCCAAAGGTATTCTTGCCTTATCTACTTGTCCAGGCCTCAAAAGACAACAAAGCTTCATCATCTTCACCAAAACTTCAAAGGGAACGAAAATCGTTAAGTGTTGAAGAGAAACCGTTGAAGCAAATCTTCAAAGGGTGTTATAATCCTCAAGCTAAGAAATTACTTGAAAATGCAGGATATGGAAAAGGAGAACCTTGAAAATTAGGTGATCTTGATGATGTTCTTACAAGTGGACATGTTTCTTCAGGACCAAATACATCTCAACCAAAATATGGGTTGGGATATGAGCCAAGCCGACCAAAAGGAATCAGGGTCAAGAAAGTCTCTTCAAATCCAATCATGATCCAGAT
>CAVNYN010274510.1:0-19440 GCA_963692815.1 Nyctanthes arbor-tristis
AGGCCTTTTTTTTTTTTTTTTTTTTTTTTGGTGGGGGTGGGGGAATTTAGACCTGGCACAGTATTTTCCTATTACATTGCGTATTTACACATATGTACACTAACTAGGTGGTGCCATGTGGGATGAGAATCATTGTATTGTGGGAGCTTTTGCAACTTGTGTGGATGGTGAATTTATAGTTGAAATGGCAGAGGCAATGGCGCTTAGATATGGGCTTACGCTAATGGAGGAAAAAGGGATGAGGCTTAGGGAGGCAGTGGGTGATCAAGGGTCATTGTTGAGCTAAAGTATCCGACATGCAATGGGGTATTGGCTTCAGTATTCAGGCAGATTCATCAATTATGTTGTGCTCTCAGTTCTTCATTGTGCAAGCATATTCCTCGAGATCAAAATGCTATCGCTCATATTTTAGCATCATTTGTGATTCGATCAGGGTTGATTTTTCATTCCTTTGATTGTATACCCATTTTCATTTATCCATTCGTGGAGAATATTATTAATGAATAAAAGACTACCTTCATTTCAAAAATAAAAAGTGTAAAAAAAAAAAAAAAATTCCACATGTTGGTTTAAGATAAAAAATGCACCAAATGTAGTTGAACATCCATGCACCCTTAAAACCTAAACAAATAATTACTAAATGACTCCCATATATGCATATAAAAAACAAATGAATAAACAAAAAAGTATAGAAATTGTTAAACGGAAAGTGAAAAAACAAACATACCTCATTTCCGATAGGGTTGATTTCACAAATCGTCTCCAACCTTTGAATTAAGACTCGGTTAGGTCCCCGACCTTTTTTTTCAACCCCCTGGGTCTCCAACTTTTTATAAATCCTCATGACAGGTCCTTTTTGACGGATTTCATCAATATTACCTTTAGCTTTCAATAAAATTACTGTTATATCCCTTACCTTTTTAATTTACTGTCGTTTCTGACAGCAAATGAGGGGATTCTCCCCTCCTCACAAAAAAATGGGCTAGAAATGACAGCATTCTTGCTACTGAAAACAGCAGCAAAATGACGTCGTTTCCAGCAACAAATGGGGAGGATTCATCCTCAAAAATACTGCTAGAAATGGTAGTTGACTAGTGCCATTTCTGGCAACAGACCGTCGTTTCTCGTGACCATTTCCAGCGGCCATTCTTGGGAGGGGAGGGGTGGGCTTTTTCTACTTTTTTGTATTTTTTTATTATTTGTAAATCTTTTGTTTTAAAATTAAAAAGTTAAGGAGCATAACAGTAATTTTATTGAAAAGTTAACAGCTACATTGACATCTATTAAAAAAGACCTATCGTGTAAAACTATGAAAGGTTGGGGACCCAGGAGGTCGAAAAAAGGATGCGGACCTAGACGATTCTTAACTCAAAAGTTGGAGATGGTTTGTGAATTAAACCCTTTCCAATAAGTCGATAACCCATTTCAAGATTCTACGAGAATCTCTACAAAATAAGAAATCGGTACGCATTTTAGGAATGCAAGAAATTTATTTAATGGGATTTTATATATTACTCCCATTTTCTTTATATCTGCAACCCATTGATTGGGAATGAATTTTTAGCAAATGGACAAAATTAGTGTGCTAAAGTGACTATTAGAAGAAAATCTTTATGAGGTAACAATTGGCATCAACATTTACAAGCAAAACATGATAAATAGTTTTCCACTTCCTCAGAAAAAGGGGAAAAAAACAAACAACAAAAATACAATCAGCTCACAAACAATTCCTAATCCTAAACAGCGATGCAGTGACCACAGAAGAAGAATAAAAGATGAACAAAGAGCAGGCAAGAGGCAGAGAGGAGAGTACAACTAACAAAGAACCAAGAATGTTCAGGACCAAATGAGGAAGCACAAGGTAGATGACTCGAATAGTAACCGAGTTCACACTTTTATATTGTAGTGATTAGTTGCATATTTACACTTCATTTTTTTAAGATGCTTTTTAATAATTATTTATTAATAATTGTAGATATTTGCCAACAATATCTGAACGTAATCTATGGGTTCCTAATTTTCTCACTGTAATTTAATGAAGATATTGTTCTGATCATGTTTGGTTTTATTTTTGAATTTCAAATATATATTTTATACTTTATTAATCTCTGTATAACTTGCATAGTATTGCCATACAAATTATTAATAATTACTTTGGGGAGGGCAAAAAAAAGGGATACATATAGAGGGAACTCTGAAGCCAACGTTGGGCGAGTCCTCTTTTGTCTGGGTGTAAGAGGCGAATTGAAGGGGAGAGATGTGTTCTTGTAGTCAAGAAGCCGTGATTATCAGTGTTTGTCATCCTTGATTTGTGGTCTTGGATATTTTCAATACGCTTCTTTAATGCGTAGGTTATAAGCTATTGTTTCTTTTGTTTGATTTATTTCTTCAGTTATATTATTATTAAGATTGCATAATAGTCAACACCAACTTTGTTAGTTTTATCCTAGAATTTTCATCTTAACTTAGATGTTGCTAACTACTGACGGATTTTAGCATACGTTTTTTTTTTTTTTTAATGACAGTTATGATATATTATTTATTTATTTATTTATTTTTAGTTTAGTTTTGGAGCTTCTGTACTTCTTAGATTTTCATGCCCTTTTAGTTTTTCTTTCTTAAGTTATATTATATATCAAAATTGCAAAATAATCAATACCAATTACTTCAATTCTGTCATTCTCTAGACGATGAATTTTCATGCCCTTTTGGTCTCTCTTTCTTCACATCGTTGGTAATGGTTACGTACCCCGTAATGATATAGTAATGGCAGTAGGACGATACGGCCCCACGGTATTGAATTCTTGGTTATATAAATATGCTAGAAAAGACATATCCCATCCTTCGTTCTCAACTTTGGACTCGAGTGTATTATATAACCAACTATTCAGTAGAAGGCAAACTCAGGCTTCATTATTAATAACTAGATTTTCACATGTGTGTTACATTGGAAGATTATTTATAAATTTTCAATACATTAGCTAAACCCAATAATCATGATATGTCAAATTATTCATGTCAAAATTTTTTGTCGGGATATATATTCTATGAATGAATTTTTTGATGATGACGTGTCAAACTATGTGTGTCCACCCAGCACTTTGTACGTTACAATAGTTGTCTAAAAGTATTAACAATATACGTGTAATAAAAAATATATATGATAAAGTAAGTTTCACATATAATTTGCAACTTCACATTTTGTATCAATTGAGCCTCATATTCTATTTTTTTCAATCACATCAAACCAACACTTCATAAATTCCCACATAAGGTTCCCTATGTACCATGTTTGTCCTAAAACATCACTTAAATTTCATTAGAATGATCTTTAACCCCTAAAAAAATAAGAACGATATTTATACCTTACTCTTCAAGTAATAATAACAAATAAAATTTAAAAATAATTAAAAATGAAAAATAAAACATTTATTCACCACCCTACACCTACCTAACTACCCATCCCACCCAAAAAAAAAAAAAAATTCACACAGGGTCAACAAATCAATCGAATCGTTAAATAGAGGTCGCGCCAGGGAAATTATGTAATATTTTTATGTTTCATATTATGTACTATATACTCACATCTGAAGTGCTGGTTAATGAATGAGAAAAAAATTCCGAACTAAAGTATTAATTAATTCCACTGGCAAAACTGACAGTAAAATGAAAAGAAAGCTATTAACTAATATAGCTGTAAAGTACCAATTTAAACACTTAACTTGTAGTAATCCAAAAAATGTCTATAAAAACAAAATGCATAAATTCATAATTGTTCAAAGATTTGTGAAGTTGTTATCCATTGTTTCTATATCAAGAATGTCTTATATCAAGAATTTTTGTATATATTTTTCTAATTAAATATTATTGTGTGCTTCTTACTTGAAAGCCTAGAGCATCAAAAAGGCTATTATAGTGGCCTAGAATCTATAAATTGAATTTATAAACACCTTAATTTTAATATTAAAAAATATCCTCATTAAAAAAATTGTAAAAAAAATTTCCACATAGAGATAATGAATTGTGATAGATGAATTACAAATTTAAACTGATAAAACCCAAACATATCAGGTAGCTAGTAATATTTTGAAGAAGTTAAAATTCATCTAAGAAGAGAGTGTCATATCCAACGAGAAAAATCCAAAAAGCAGTTGGAAATTGAAAGAATTGAAAAAAGGATAATATAATATTTGGCGCACAATGTACACCAATCAAAAGCAAAAAGACCCTAATATCCTTACTTATACTAGTTTTGACAGGAAAATTAAGGTACAAATGTACTGCAACTAATTTCCTATATATATTCAAAGAATGGTAATTGTTGTTAACAATAAGAGCTCACTAATTTATTAAAACAATTAATCCAAATTAAAAACATTATGATTGGACATTATAATGATCTTGTTCAGCGGCGGAGCCAGGATCTGAGTTCAGTGTGGTAGGAATTTATTAACAAAGACAAAATGGACAAGAGTAACATTGTATCGAGATGCAATCATATGAGATCGTTCTTATTGAACTTCAAGGGAGAAAAAAAACATTTTTTCTTTTCTTGTCATAGATGATAAAATTCAAAACCGGCTTGTTTTCCTTTTCTGAAATCTAAAATCAAAACAAGACTTTTAAAAGAGTATAACATATCAAATACATCTTCTATTAAACCATTTGCTTATGAATCAATTGAAATGGTTAACGGATAACCGCTAATTAATCAAATAATAACTTAGGAACTAATAATGAAAATAACTTCTTTTGAAAAAAAAAACAATATAAAACATATACAATCTATACTTGAATCATTATAGCCTTTTTCTTTGATTCAACCTAGCTTCCTGTTAAAAATCATAATCTTTTCATCCAACGAACCTGATGACTTTAATCACATAAATCTCCAAGTTATTCTCAATAAATTCAACCATCACTCCTTTCGAAAAATAATAATATTATTATTATTAACCATCGTTATGAAGTTTGAGAACACTTTTGCTTTGCTCTATAAAAGAAAGGAATCCCACATTGGTTATGTAGATTGAGGACTTGGATGTTGCGGTCTATAAAATAAGACAGGATCGCTGCTTTTGTATAAATGAAATGAAATTAAATTAAATAAATGGTCCTCATAGTATGTTGGGTCAAAAAGCTTTCTGGTTCTTGGTTGTAAGAGGAGATAGAGGCCATAGGGACAAAAAGCTTTCAACTAAAAACCTTTTTAAGGGAAAACAAAAACAATTAAGCAACTTGTGGGCTTCTCTCGGACAATTTTAGTTGGGGGAGGGGTTTTTCGAGAAAATACAAGGATTTCAACAACGCTTTTAAAAAGTCAGGGACCCAATGCACAATTCTTAATTTCAGATGGTATATAATATAATTATTATACCAAACATAAAACCCTAACCTTCAAAATACACGTACAAAACACACAGTGGAAGAACATCCTCACCCTCGCTCTCCCACACTTGAACAATCCATCGAAATGAACAGAATTAAACAACCAAGTTGCAGAGAATCGATCTCCATCTCGAGCACTATCAACAATGAATGAAGAACAATCGATAAACATAATCTCTGCTGCAACAATCGCCATTCAGGAAGCATAAAAACCAAGGTAATATTAAGAGTAAAGCACATTCAATAGTCTAAATTCAATTTAAAGTATGATATCAAACTGAGGTTTAACTCATACATTGAAATATCATCTCTGGATTTAATGAACTGAATTCGACCACTTGAATGATAAAATATAGTCTCTGTATTTCAGTGAATTCAATCAAACCTAATTGTTGCTGAAATCTACATAACCGACAATAGAAAAGGATAGGAACATAGAGTATTCTGTTTTATTATGAACAAAAACAGATCATTACAAAGATATGCCAAGCAAAAACATTTCCTTTCTATTAGTTTCTGCATACTAAGAGTAGCACCCAAAAAAAAAAACACTCGGGCAATATGTAAAAATGTACACGAATTCTAAATATGCGTCTGTGTAACTCTTTCTTGTTATTGTAAATGTGTCTGCTATCTGAATTAAACACCTCATCTAACAAAAATATCCAAAACAACAACTACGAATAAGAGCAATATTGGAATGGTATTATTGCTGAAATCAATCTAAATATATATAACTACTAGTTGTTACTTTAAGCATACCTGTTTAGTGAATTAAACACTTGGACTCCTGTCATTTTTATGGAACAATGTCCGATATTAGCATAATTTTCTCATATTATCGGTGTCTAACGATAGTGGAAGTGTTTAAGGTATTAATCTCCTTTCAAAATTTAGGACGAGACTTTACAAATATAAGTCAAACTATTATACATAATATCACGTTATTATAGCTATACAACAACTATTGCGACCTACCCACAATGAAACTTCGTCCACATACCAAAATTTCAATCACGTACATGTATCGTTTCTATTCTTGAGACGATCTGGCCACAAAGCTCTTAATTCAATACCTACAGGGTTGTTAAAGAACAAGGAAAGTGGGCGTATAAAGTACTCAGTGAATAACAACACATATTACTCATGATGAGATGCAAGAAAGGTTACTTTTATGCCCAAAGAGAAACCCTTTATATACACAAGTCAGGTCATCACTAGTTTAGAATCTACTTGTAACCGTGAGACACAAAGATTCAAGATAATCATGATCACTTAGCATGGTCATAGTACAATGAAGATTACCACATAGTACGGTAAAAAGGTTAGATAACACCACTAGCGACGCCTAAAAGCAATAAACAATCATTTATCCAAAGCAATTGTGCACAATTAAGTATTGAATGCCAAAGCAATTTAAGAAAAGCATGAGTTCTGAAAAAGGAGAGCCAGGACACGTGTTACTCACCTCTTGAATATCCAAAGATTCCTTGATTTATCCTAAGTCGAAAAGTATATCCAAAATCTTAATATTCCACAATCGTGGTTATGTTTGGAAATTGGATTCTTACTTATTCCTTTGATTAGATAATTAGTAAGTGAGAAAGATATTATATAGATGGGAAGAAAAGAGAGATAAGTGGAATGTAGGAAGAAAACTTTGGTGAAATCCTCATCAATTGGCCTTTTTATAGGCATTAGATTTAATTGTTACTAAATGTCATGTGGAATCCATTAATTACAAAAAATAACAAGAGTAACCTCCCACAAAATTTTAAGCATGTAATCATTATTTTAACGATGATTGAATAATTACTTGAATTGCATCATAAGATTATAAGATGCTCACTCAATTGAACAGCCAAAATTTCAATGTAATAACGTGATCATACTCAAGGGCACAAGATTGTCACTCAAACGAAGATTAAGAATTAGGGAATAACTCTTGGCAACATGATCGATATTTTGAATAAATTAAATTAGATTAGGACAATATGATGATATTGAATTGATACAAGGTTGTCAAGAATTAAAGTATAGCAAGGTGTATTGAATTGCAAAACTTTAGAGTTTGCCACTCGAATGAATACCAAGACAATTAATCGTATTTGAATTATTGCAAGAATATTATGCACTTAAATGCCAAGAATTTGGATACGGTTATTGATAATGTGAATGTTATTGTAACGATGATTTGGTAACCACTTGATATGCCACAAAATGTAAAGATTGACGATGATTAAATAGTCAGTTGAGTTGGCATCAATAATTGTTACGTGAGTAAGGCCTAAAGACAAGAATGCGACTATTGAATTGTATAACTCAAAGTGTACGTAGCCACTTAATTGAAAAACCATATTAAGTTGAAAGATTCAAGTAACATAGATCAAAGTACAACAACTAAACCATAAGACAGCCCACAATATAAGGACTTCTCGAGCAATTTTCCACCCTACCTTCTAAGTATACGGTGCCATATCGTGCCACATGTCGTGTTCTAGTTGACGGAACTCAAAGTTTAATAAAAAACAATTAACTTCTAGCATCTATAAAAAGGCCTCAGGAGAGGGAATTCACCCAAGTCCCTAATCCCCCCACCTATCCCCTCTCTCTTCCCCTCCCTTTACTTCCCTCTCCACACCTATACCTAGGTTAATTGTCTTGCTCTTCCTACATATATAGAGAGAGGAAATTCGTCCAAAAGGGGTAAAGGAAAAAGAACAACCCCTAAAACCTATGAAACACTTAGTTTTACACTTAGAAAAGACCATACTTCATATATGTATGGAATACAACTTGAAACACTACCTTGATCAAGGAAAATGAAGATTTTGGAAGGCATTTGTCAACAAATCAAAGAATCTTTGAAAAAATCAAGTTAAAAAAGTGAGTAACTACTATTTTGATTCTCTTTTAGCATTTATGATGTTTTGATACAATAAGCATGGTTTTTTCTAAGTATTCCAGGAGGTAAACATGGATTTTGATGCATTGGAAAGAACGATTGATTATTGCATTTGAATTACTAGTTGCTCTACCCGTATTGTCTTTGTTTTGTTGTCATACTAAGAGTCATCTAATGATATCGAGATGGGTGATGATTAGTGTGATATTTACTTTGTCTTTGTATTGAATTATTTGGAATTCCGGTAGGGGTCAACAGGATTCGAATGTGGATCTACTTAATTTTACATGGCTATTATTGAATTGATATGAATCTTGCGTGCACTATAGGTAGTAATTTAATTAGTGATAGGGCCCTCATGTGCATTGAAAAGCTTTGTGCATGCAATGGTTTTCCTGAAAACAAATATCCAAAATAATAGGTGAATCAAGGAGTTTTGTTACTCACTGAGTACTTCGTACTCACTCCTTCTTTCTACAATTTTTGTAGATGATTGAAGATACGATATTTGAAAAGCAAAGTAAGCCATGAGTTGGCGCATGCTCGCGAACGGGGGTAGAGTTGTGCATATAATGGAAACCTGACTTTGAAGATATGATGAAAGCAATTACAAACTTAATATCTTTTGTATTTATAAGTATACCTACCTCTCTATAATATATATCATATAATATATATATATATATGATAGTCTTTATAGTGATTTTGAAATGAAATGGTTTTTATGATGTTTATGGTGATTATTAAATGAATGATGTTCACAACGTTTTCTAATGAATTTCATGATGTTTATGATGTTTTCTAGTATGCAATATTTCATCAATGTTGATATTATGCTGGAATAATGTTTCAAATGATGAAAACCAAGAAGTGGTTTGTCCATCTTACGAGATTTTGTAAAAGATGTATTTTCGACATTTCAAAGCACGTTTATTTATAAAACTCCACTCACTGCGCTAGTTAGCTCATATGATTTTGTAAATGATTTTCTTATCAGGCAGCAATCGGAGTTTGGACAACGCATTATGATCGAGTCTGCTACTTTAAGGATTCGAGCCACCACATAGAGATTATTATGGGTTTGTCGTTACTATGAATTATAGGCTTCGATAAGATTAACTTACTAGTATGTATTTGGTGTTGTCATGGAAATTATAATCGGTTTAGTATATCTCTTCAATTATGAGGTGATGTTACTTATATTGGGAAATTTGAGCTGTATTTGGGTTGATGTTGGGTGTTATGCAGGTGGGTTTGTTAACAAATTAGAGGAGATACTGTCGAAATTTTTTTTAGAATAATTAGTATGTTCACGAGCCTTGACGGTAAATTCTACCTTTTAGTTAGAATTTATCGTCAGCGCACGTCACACTTAAAGCAGATTAGAGAAGCTGGGAGTGGGGCGTGTCATCCACACTACCATCAATCTAATTCAAAAACTCAAATAAAAGGGTCTCCAAATTGCAAACTCTAATTCACAAATTAGAAAACATTAGACCCGAAATTAAACTATCATTCTAGTTCAAAATCCTAATTGAACAAAAAAGTTAAAACAAAACTGAAGGAAAAAAAACCCCCAATTTGATCTATAAATGCCTCCTTAATGGAATAAAATCGCTATCTGAATTGCAACCTGATGCAATAGCCAAGGATGGAAGGTGTCTAATGGTGTGGTCATGATTGCAATGGCAAGGAATAAAAGTTGAGGAATGGTGTCTGGGTGGAGCGAGGTAGAGGTTGTGTGTGCGAGGAAGCAGCAAGGAGAAGGGCATATACAACCATACACATCAAATTTGAATTTTTCTAAAAGGGTTTGAAAACGTTTTATTTCTTTAATTAAACAAAAAAAGGCAAATTCTGAAAACCCGATTCAAATTGACCCAAACCACTATAGGTTGGTTTGAGTTGGTTAATGAGCCGAGTGGGTTCTAATCGGTTTCAAAATCACCAACTTAAAGTAGAGTTGGGTTGGTGTTGGGTTCAGGCTAAATCCACCAAACCAGACGCCTAGGCCTAATACATGTCCTAATATGAGTATAGCATCTTATCACATGACGCCACCATATCTTTCAAGCATTTCCATTCTTTAGTCTCATATGAGTGTATTTTCGAATAGCCAAACTATTTAGCAGTAGTGGGACTATTTTGCCAAAGTAATTCTGGTATAGAAACTCGATTTGTAGTCAAAATTTCATTACCTGCGAGTTGGCCGTTGGGATGCAAATCACACTCTTAGGATAGAAATTAATTTGCATCTCAAATCCTCATTATCTACAAGTTAGACACACACAATCAAACACAGATGCACCTTTCACTTCCAATTTCTTAATTGTTGCGTTTTGGTTCGTAAGCCTTCCAAGTGTATATTTTTGGCCTTCTAAGTCTCACTTCTAATTTTCCACGAATTTCATCTTTTGCTAGGATCAAATTAATTTTTGGATTCTATCTAGTCCTCTTCAATCATATCATAACTTGACTGACAGCTAGCACTAGGTTGACGTCCACTGTGAGGGTGTATTTAGTGAATAAAAGATCTTCAACCGTCTCGCAAAGATATTCCACTATTCTTTATTCGTTTGTCCCAAATTATATATTCCACTTTCACTAACTAATTTTTTTATTTTTCTAGTATATCCTTATTAATTGTGCATGGTAAGTAATCAATAATAATAAGCAATTAAAGTGAGATATTTAATAAATATAAAGATATCTTAGAAAATATAATCTTAAATTTATTTTTTCAAAAATATTAATAATTTTTTCTTAATTTGTACGAAAATTAAGATGGAATATCTTTGATTCTCATTATAAATACAAATTAATTTCATATATATTATCTGAAAGTTACTCAATTATTACAAATACCAATTAAATTTCCCTTACACATTTATTTCTCATTATAATTTTCTCGTTATAATTCACATCTATAATTTGACAATTAGGGATGACAATTTAACCCATATACCCATGAATCAGTGGGACCCGTCCACTAATAGGATTGACCCATCGCACCTAATATGGTTATGGGGAGGGTATGCAACAGCATTTTTTGCCGCGCCATGAGTCTGGGTGGTCTGGGTCAACTTAGACCCGATCCATGGACCGGTGACCAGTTGAGAATTTTCTTCTTCTTTTTTTTTTTTTAAAAATAAATTTAGTTCTAAAAATGTGTAGGAATTTAATTCTATATGATTTATGAAAATTTGGAAAAATATCAAATAATTAAACAATAAACAAAGCCGAGGGGTCTCCATTTTTCTTTTCAATTTCTACGTTGTAAGGTAAAATTATGGAGATTTCAATTTTTTATGTATTTAATTCATATTTCATTTTGCGATCATCAATTGATAATATGTTACACATGACATTGATTAGAAATGAGAAAAATCATGGGTATTTTCATAGGTCATGGTGGCATCTTACCCTGTCCCATGACCCGATCCGCTTTGACTTACCCCATGAATTCGGGGATAATTTGAAAAATACTAATTTTTTTACACAATTTTTAAAACTAATTTGGAAAAATCAGGTGCAATATTGTGACATTAACTATTAGTCACACTCGAGTTACATCGAGTCACATCAAATACAACTCACTGAAATATCGAGTCACAACAACACAATAACACAACGACTCTTCAGAACACCGAGTCACAATAACACAACTTTTTAGAACAATTGAGTCACAACAACACAATAACTCTCCGGAACAACTGAGTCACAACAACTCACCGGAACACCAAGTCACAACAACACAACAACTCACAAACACCAAGTCACAACAACCACAATTTGTCAAAACAATTGAGTCACAATACTACAACAATCACAACTCATCATAAATTCAACACAAAAACTGAAAATAACAGTACAAAACAAATTGAAAACGAAAACAACACAAAAACACAAACTCAAACTAAGATCTGATCCATGAAAGCAAAAATTGAAAGTCAAATTTGATTTAAACATTGAAAATTCAACACAAAAAATAAAAGACTCCCAAAATTGAATCCTATAAAAAAAAAAGAAAAAAAAAACTCATAAAGCGAGACTTCAACGACAGCGGTGGTGGCGTCGGGACCTGGTGTTGGGTAGAGACGTTGTCACGGTAGTAGTGCGGCGGCGACAACAGTGCACACAGGGAGAGATCGAAGAGAGAGAAGCATGCGCACAAAGAGACCGATGAGGGAGAAGCTTGTGCTTTGAATTTTTTTTTTAATATATGACACCTGAAATCTATAAAAGTAGTATTTGGTCGAGGGTAGGAATGACAATGGGGCGTGTTCAGGCCGGGTATGCCTTCTCCCGTCTCCGCCCCGTTAAGGAATTCCGCCGCCCCGAGATCGGAAGAGCTCAATCGGGTACGGGGAATCGGGTACGGGGTGGGGGAGATTCAGGGCGGGTACAAAAAATACCCATTACTTGCCCCGTTAAGAAATAACTAAAAAAAAAAGAAAAAATGGAATTAAAACTACATAAAAAGTCATCCTAAGTATAATGTCAGTTTCATTTTTGACACTTGGACTCGAAACTTTACAGAGAATAAAATATTTTTTTTAAAAAAAAAAAGAGACCAAGTATGAGGGTTGAGCAGAACGGGGCGGGTCGGGTCAGGTCGGGTCGGGGATGCCACAACCCGTCCCCGCCCCGATAAGACTTCTGGGCGAAATTTTTCCGTACCTGCCACGATATTTAACACCCGCCCCGTTAGGAGCGAGTACTCGCAGATATCGAATAATACTCGTCCTATTACCATTCCTAATCGAGAGAAAATGCAAATGGGCCGGAATGTCTAATCATATTATGAATTTATGGGTTTAAGAGGTTGGGATAACTTTAAGACTCCAGGAGCGGGTTTAGGGCATGACTGATCTAACCCAAACCTGTCACGTTGCCATTCTGAAAGGCCACGTGGTAGAAAAGTCATCTGGTCCCACTAGCGGGGAAAATCATAGTCCAAGTGCCGTTCCCGCAGAGCGATTGGGATCCCAAGTGCATGGATTAATAATAATTCTATATTCCAATTCCGATTCAAATATTCTGATAGATCGGCAATTAATAGTGCGGTAGAGGTAATTAGTACTGCCAAAACGATTATAGAAAAATTCTGGAGCTGAATTAATTCGTTTTAGCCCAGTTTCCAGATTTTCTCAAATCTTAGCTTGATCCCACGTCTCGACAGCGCCAAATTCAGGTAACTCATTGAATTTTTCTGCCATGATTCTCAGTCAAATGGATAATGCTAGTGGATCTAGTCCTCTTTCTCTTTAGGTTATGCTAATTTCGAGCTTTCAAATTCCGTCGACTTTGTATAATTTATTTATCAGCTGGTTATTTGAGTTTATGAATATTTATTTGATGATCTGAGAAAACTTTACTGTAAGCCAGTCTTACTTCAATCAGTTTCATTGCTGCAGTATATGAAATATTTTCAGCGATCAGCTGAGAATCAAGATGCACCACAATCCGGCAACAGTGGAGGAACAGTTAATACAGAAAGCAGTAAAAGAAGAATGTCCATGGGAAAATCTTCCTAAGCGCCTTCAAACTACATTGAGTTCTAAAGAAGAGTGGCATAGGAGGTTCTTCGGTTTCATTTACTCTTTTACTCCAAAAATTCTCTATAGGTCATCCTGGCATGATTTTTATCATTATTAGAGGATATATAATAATGATAATAGTGATTTTTATCATTATTAGAGGATATGTTTCCTGGTGGCAAGACCATGTTGTGTGTTGATACATCTGGCATGTAAGTGGGCTCCCACACCATTGGTTAAGAGTTCAATTACCTTCACCTGCAATCCCCTCCCCCTGTAATGCTCTAACGGGAAAATTATGGATCCCGCTTGCCAACAATATGCCTTTGATATTTGGATTAGCATGATCTTTGATGTATAAGAAAGAATTTTTTTTTCTTTTTTAAATTTATTTTGAAAAAGATTCTGTTAGAGCTTGTGTAGAGATTTGAGTATGTTTCTTTGGGAACCTATATTTGGGTATGAGATGAATTAGTTAATAAATTATTTATTTTATTATTTGGCTGGCCATATTAACACTAGTACTAGTATTGAATTTTGGAATTTGCTTGACTTACCTTCAGCTGACCATTCTATAATGCAGGATAATTGAACACTGCGTAAAAAAACGACTCCATTGGAACACTTGTTTCGCTCGCAAAGTATGCAAAGAAGGTGAATACTATGAAGATATGATGCGCTATTTGCGCAGGAACCTAGCGGTGAGTATGAAAAGAAAAATATGCGTAAATAAAGCTTATTTTCAATCTCTATATTGGTTTAAACTATTTCTGAATGTTGTGTGAAAGAACAAATAATACATGATGCGCTATTTGCGCAGGAACCTAGCGGTGAGTATGAAAAGAAAAATATGCGTAAATATAGCTCATTTTTAATACTTGCTTTGGCTAGTTCTTCAGTTGTCAAAGAGTAATGAAAGAACAAATAATACATTCAGTGTTGTGTTAAAATACAGGAATGTTTTGCTTCGGTGTCATGATATGTAATCATGGCAGAGGGTAATTGAACTCAAGTTAAAATGTAAAACTGTGCCCTTAAGAGATAGGGATTTTAGAGGTCATTTTTTGGTTGAGTTGTAAGGAAAAGTTATGAATGCACCTACATTATTGTTCTAGTGAGAGAATATGCGGTAGAAAATAAGTTCTAAAAGGTGACTTTCAAGAAGTAAATATCACAAAACGGTATATGTTTGGAAAGGCAAAAATAAGTACTAAGACATTATTTATTAATTATTTGTGAGATGGGACGAAAGCCTCATGGCGCAGTGATGCGTACGCCTCTCGATAACCATAACAATTCATATAGCACTAAAATGGATCAATAAAGTGGTGTTTGGTTCTCATTATTGTCTTCACATTATGGAAAAATTCTGTTGTCTACATAGCTCTTATAATCACACATTTCAAACTTATTTAGATCTCCACCACTCATTTTACCGCTCTCTTCGTTATAATTTCTTCATAATTTCCCCACAATGGAATAATGAGATCCAAACACCCTGAATAGTGTAAATCAGCTTAAACTAAAAAAATATTGTTAAGGCAACCAGCAAAAATGTCAAATTAACGGCCATAATATTCCTAAATATGAAAAGGAGAGATGAGTGGAGAAATTAAAAGAGCATAAATAAAATAAATAAATATAAAATAGCTTTGTGATTGCTGCTGGAATGTTGCTGCCCTGGAGTTGGAAACTTGCTGAAAAGTTTTAGAAGAGAATGGGGTAGGTACAGTATGAATGTAGGATACTGGTGATTTTGGCGTTTTACTTTCTAGTGCAGACCTTTTATAAATGGGTCTTTACGCATTGTAACATTAGATTTTGGTTCATGAACTATGTGATTTGCCTTTGCTAATATCTGTTTCATTGTTCTCCCATTTCCATCTCATCCACTCCTGTCTTCCTGTTTTCTTTTGCCCTCTTTGCTTATTATTCTTTGTAATTTTTTTACGTTCTCTATCATAGGGATATTACTCCAAAACACATCAAAAATGAGACTCATGGTGCATGTTTGACGTCATGTTTTCTGTTGATGAGATATACTTTCAAGTTTTGAGGAGAACCAAGGGATCTTAAGATTTTTCATCAAATGTAATAGAAAATCTACATGCAAGAAAAGTTTAATAACAGTACATCTATAACAATAATAATAGTAAATTGGACGGTGGCTATATAGAATTTTGTCTTTGCAAAAACTTATTATTCAGGTATTTATCATTTTTTTATTACCAATTAATGATAAATTAAAGATGTTTAGATAAATTTGTGACTGGAGAAAATTGGATGACATGAGAAATGATTATATGCAAACAAGCAAACATAATGCTAAGTCAATGGGAGGATGAATTTGGTGGTTTCAGGTAGAATTCATATTTTCTTAAGCTTTGCGTCTCTCATTCATAAATTTATGCAAGATAGCGAGTTTGAAGAGAGAAGAATAGGCTACAGCAAACGTAGAATGTTGTAGTTTCTAGGATCATATAATTTTGGTCTTAAGAGGTGTTTGATTCTCGTTAAATTTTCACCTTATAATTTCACCTGCTACCAATTTTGAAAACTATTCAATTAAAACCACATTTCAAATTTGCGTTAAATCTCCACCATCAAATACCCTTTTAGTTGAATCATCCTGGGTGGAATCTAATTATCAAGTTTTAACAGATCGGAAGAGCGTCGTGTACAAAATGTTTGTATTTGTGAACAATATGGGCAAATAATACATTTAGAAGGCATCATTTTGGTTCAATAATGCCCTGAAGATCACAGTTATGCTGTCCCCCTAAAATAATGTCTTTTCCCATGAATTTAGTGATATATTGTCTACAATGGAATTTCATGTGGTGCACATATAAACATGGTTTTCAATGCTAAACGCTTCTGATTATTATCTTTGTAGTTGCGATAAATTGTCTATCTAGCAAACTTGTTCTTTGGAACTGTTAACTTATTAAATATGAGAATGAAATGTGAGATAAATAAATACAGATACAGTTATCTCATGCCAAATGGTTACCAGTGTAAATAAGTACATGTTTAGCCATCTCATGCCAAATAGTTTCCAGTGTTTAGCCATCAGGAAGGCCGGCCAACAGTATAGAGTTATAGCTGCTTGATGCATAGAAGTTATTTGGGTTGGAGAGGCTAGCTAATTCTTTTAAAAAAAAAAAAAAGAAGCGTCAAATGTGTGGCTTTAAAGTCAACCACATATTTAGTGATTATATTCTGGAAGAAACCACCCCAAACATATTAAATTGGTCTATTTGTACAATATTTGAAGGGGCAAATGTACTTTTTTATCTAGACATTTCTAGTCTTTTGCCTACAAGAAACAGATAAAAAGCTTTTGCATCTATTCTTGTCTCACAGGGAATTGAAATGAAGTAACGGTTTTCAGTATAGTAATTGGTAACCGTATGATTTGCACAATTGTTATTAGCTTTGGCATATCGTGGTTATAGATTCACTTGTTAGTATTCTGTTTGCAGCTGTTTCCTTACCATCTTGCAGAGTATGTCTGCCGTGTCATGAGGGTCTCGCCTTTCAAATATTACTGCGACATTATATTCGAAGTTATGAAAAATGGTATGAGATACTAAGTCTGTTAAAATTAGCACTTCTGCTTCCAGCTAGATGTTGATATTCATTCCTTGCAGCTGTGAAACTTAATATCTTTCAAATAGAATATATTACATTGTAATAGTCAATTGCCTATGTGCTGTCAAGAAAAAGATGAGCATGTTATGCTTTTGCAGGTTTAACTTTAGGTTCATAGAAGTTGAAAGGGCAGAGATTTGTCATTATGTTAACATTGCTGCATCCACTGACAGTATTTCTGCTGAAGACCGTATAGTAGCTGAGAATGTGTATAAAATATTTTCTAAATTCATTTGATGCTGATGAAATATTGCTGATATTCATCGGATTTCTGAATATCTTGAATATTGTTACACAAGTAAGCATGTAAGGATATCATGGCACAATATTCTTTTGTATTAAGAAAATTATCACCGACGATATAATAGGTTTTAGAAGAAGTTATAGCTGTGCAGATTTTGTGGATGATCATTAGCGGAACAATATTGGGATCAAGGATATAAATATGGGACAAGGATTGACGGTCATTTTGGATCTCAAAGATAAAGAGAATGCTAACCAACAGCACAACACAACACTATATTAATGGAGGAAAAGGGAAACTAAGCCCGTGTTAGCAAATTCATTCTGTTCCAAAACAGAACTTCGTCAAATTAATCACATTCATACATCTTATGGAACAATAGAGGAACTGAAAATTTATATGGAGAAAAGGAATCGAGATCGTTTTTGTGTGGGTAAAAACATGTTAACAAATTCATTCTGTTCCAAAACAGAATTTTGTCAAATTAATCACATTCATACATCTTATGGAACAATAGAGGAACTGAAAATTTATATGGAGAAAAGGAATCGAGATCGTTTTTGTGTGGGTAAAAACATGTTAACAAATTCATTCTGTTCCAAAACAGAATTTTGTCAAATTAATCACATTCATACATCTTATGGAACAATAGAGGAACTGAAAATTTATATGGAGAAAAGGAATCGAGATCGTTTTTGTGTGGGTAAAAACATGTTAACAAATTCATTCTGTTCCAAAACAGAATTTTGTCAAATTAATCACATTCATACATCTTATGGAACAATAGAGGAACTGAAAATTTATATGGAGAAAAGGAATCGAGATCGTTTTTGTGTGGGTAAAAACATGTTAACAAATTCATTCTGTTCCAAAACAGAATTTTGTCAAATTAATCACATTCATACATCTTATGGAACAATAGAGGAACTGAAAATTTATATGGAGAAAAGGAATCGAGATCGTTTTTGTGTGGGTAAAAACATGTTAACAAATTCATTCTGTTCCAAAACAGAATTTTGTCAAATTAATCACATTCATACATCTTATGGAACAATAGAGGAACTGAAAATTTATATGGAGAAAAGGAATCGAGATCGTTTTTGTGTGGGTAAAAACATGTTAACATAATTACAAAACATTCCCTGGATTAGAAACTTCATTTACTTAAAAGAGATAACATTAAAGTTTTAGTGGCTGTTTGATTCTTATTATCTTGATTGACTTAGAAAGAGAAATTATAATGAGGTGAAATGAGTGGTATAGATTTAATGGATGTTTGAAATTTGTGGTTATAAATGATTAGTTGTCGAATTAATAGTCAAATAAGTGGTAGGTGAGATTCTAATGAGTTTTGATAAAGTGAATGAAACACCCTTTTATATTTAAAGACTGCATACTATCTTGAGGGAGAGAACTCATGTAGAAACTTAAAGTCATAAAATTTCCAATATTGGTGCAGCTATTATAGATCCATTGGAAACTAAATGAGCAAGGCATAATTCAAACTAAAATAATATCCATTCACTGGGGGTTCTACTTATGTCCAATAGATCTTGTTCTTGGGAGCTTTATGTTAAAGGAAGATTAGATTTATAGGAGAATGTGTGATGGGAACGTAAAGAAAGATTATTGGAAAGTGTGAAAATTAGTTTTTTATGAAGAATATGTGGTTGGTATTGATTTGATAAATTTTTGAAAGTAGATAAAGC
>CAVNYN010274512.1:0-17358 GCA_963692815.1 Nyctanthes arbor-tristis
AACGCGATTTATGGGAAAGAAGAGAATCAATGGAATATGCTAATTACAAAAGAGGTAAACATCGACGCTGGGAAGAGAAAGTTGAAGAAATTTGAGGAGGGAAAGTTGAAAAACAATAATAGGAAAGTTGAATATATGGAAAGGGAGATAAAGATAGCTGAATGAGCCTCAAGTAGTTCCACCCCAAACTCCAGCGGTTTAAATTGGCAGTATTAGTTCATTGCAAATGACATACATATGCTTAATTTATGTAACAATTGTATGCCAATAGAGAACAATTTTAAGGGTACGTAATTCATCACATAATCGACTCTTATAAGTTCTGAAATACAAAACTATTGAATTAGCAGCCACTTTTTCATGAAACCATGCACTACACACTGTTGAGCACCAGTTTACTCACTCTGAGCACACAAGATCGGAAGAGCGTCGTGATATTTAAAGAATCCACACATTACCCGCCCATATACATATAATTGTCAAAAGAAGCTCAAGTCTATATGCAAAAATTCACCAATCTTACACACTACAATGTCAACATCCAACCAAGGGAAACCCATATGAAATTATTTCTTCCATTTTCGGCATCCATCATCAACCCAATCTCATTAAATGAAGAAGTGGGAGAGGCAGCGGTTGCAGGAGGTGACCATGACGTGGGTCGAGTTTATTTGACCACAAAATCTTCGATGTCTAGTCTAGACTTTAAACTTTATGTCAAGTCCCTGCCATTCATTAGAACCATGAACGTGACCGGGAAACTCCAAACTCGATGGAAAATCAAACCCCAGCTGCGCCTTTCACCCATTGAACACCAAAATGGAACCAATCTTGATGCAAAACAAAAGCCCAATACTTCTCTAGTGTCTCGTTGGAGATTCCTCAGTTGTTTGCTGGATTAGCACCTGAAAGTCACCCCGTACAGGCCTCTCTCTCTCTCTCAATCTAATTGATATAGGGGTAGATTATTAAAGAGTGAGATCTATTGGTTAATCTAAAAGTTTAAAATTTGTATTAGTTAATCCCTAGAGTTTGTAAAATGAATAAGATAGTCTAATCACTTCCTGAATCGTAATAATGGACCCAATAAACTTTCAGAATTTATATTATCTCTAACACTTTAAGAAATCTTCAATTAAGCCCTAGCAAACTTTCAAAATTCATAATTTAGTCCCTACGTTTTTGTATAACAAAGAATTAACCTTAAAGCTTCAATTATTGGTTAGTTCCATTAATTTAACACTTTTACAAAGCTTAATTAAATTACTACAGCTAGCAAACACAACAAAGTATTAATTAAAGTATACTAAAATATTTATTGTAGCTTAATTAAATTACTACAGCTAGCAAACACAACAAAGTATTAATTAAAATATACTAAAATATTTATTGTAGCTTGTGTTGCTAGTGTGGTGCTGTGATTTCAAAGTTCCAGTAACTTCATATCTATGCTCCACTTTCAACACTTTCAAGACATTTGAGGTGACAATTTCTGTACAATGTGGTCAACTTATTACCATATCCATTCCTTATGTGTTTTGTGCTTATGCTTGTCAAATTTTTAGCGGGCATAATATACTGCCACGAATCCTAGTTTTTTTAAAAAAAATGCCCTTGAGCAGCCACATTATAGTTACAAATGAGCTTATTTCTATGGAAAAAAGGTCATGTGCAAATTGGATAAATAATATAATTTTGCGAGTTTGTTTAGTAGTTACAAGATTGCTTTGTCAGAACTTTTCAATTCAAGCAATATCTCCAACAAAATTAAAATTTACGGTGAAAGTTTAGCCTATACGATTGGTTATTGTTCCTGTGTGCTCCCATATTCTGCTCTTTATTGCAATTGGATCCGGCCACTTTTAATACATCTTCATTTGCCGAGCTATTGGTTCATGCACTAGAAAAGTGAAAGAAATGGCAATATTGGGAAAGATACTGATGATTTATTAGATCTCTTTAAATTATCTCAACTACCAATATCAATGCATGATAGACAAAATATGGTTAGTGGTGAAAATAGGGATAAGCCACATTCAGGCTCTACCATTTTTGAGAATAAACTAATTTAGCTTTGTGATGAAAAGAAAATGGGAAGATTGGTAAAAAAAAAAGAAAAGAAAATGGGAAGAAATGTTCAATGCTTGGAGTTTATTCCCCTCGTAATGAAATAATTGATCATATTTGTGTTAAAGCTCCTGACTTGCCCAAGAATTTTTGTTTATTGGAATGCTTTCCAAGGCTGCAAAATGGGAAACAAAACTGTTAGCAAGTTTTTCTTAGTAAAAGTGAAAATTTTCGGAACGTGAAAGGTAGATCTTAAGGGAGAAAGCAAAATAGTTCAAAATATAACATTGTTGGGTCTCTTCGCACTGTTTATTCCTTAGACGACCTTCCCTCAATGTCCTTCATCCCGATCTACAGCCTTCTAGGCGATAGACTCCACATTATCTAGTTCAAACCTATAGTCACCCTAGCGATGAGTTACTGATAACTCGATCTACAACCACAAAATCAGTGAGTTACAAATCACCCAATGCCGATTGAGGGCCCATAAAAACTGCCAAGCGAGCCAATGGCCCAAGCAGGTGAACGTCCTATGGAAGATGGTGCTCTAGGCTAGCCAACGCCCCATATGACACTCCAAACAAGCTAATGACCTAAGCAAGTAAACAACCCATGTGAGCGGCTTTCCAAGTGAACTAACTTTCCAGCTAACACTCCAAGCGAGTCATTGACCCAAGCAAGTAAGTAGCCCGTTAGAGCTGGTGCTCCAAGTGAGCCAACGCTCCAGCTGATACTCCAAGTGAGTCAACGGCTCAAGCGAGCACACAGCCTATGAAATTTGACGCTTGAAGCAAGTTAAACAATTAACCTACAAGAGATAATAGTCAAATAGGCTTTTGATCTCAATAAGAGAGTCAAATTAAGTTAATCAGAAGTTACGAAGCCGAACTTTCGAGCCCTGTGCAAGAAGGTATGATCTATCATCTTATATATAATGATTAAGAGATCATATTCAAGTTGATCTACAGTCACCTGGCATGATGAACCTCAAGTCTATTTCACGATGATCGACAGCCGCCTGAGCTGGTAAGGTGACAATTACATTCTTTTAATATATAGCCGCCTAAGTGGCGAACTGACGATCACACTCCACTAATCTATAGCAGTATGATGGCCCAAGATGATGATCATGTTCTACTTATCTATATGACCATGCTCTACTGATTTACAACCATCTAATGCGGCAAGCTGATGGTCACACTGGGCTAATCTACAGCTGCCTGATATGCCAAGCTAATGATCACGCTCCACTAATCTAAAGCCGCCTGAGTTAGCTAGTTGACGATCACCTTCCGCTGATCTACGGCCGCCTAAAGTAGCGAGTTAATGATCACACTTTGTTGATCTACAGCCGGGAGCTAACAATCATGCTCTTCTAATCTATAGCCATCTGAGTTGACAAGCTGACGATCACATTTCACTGATCTACAGCTGTCTGACGTGGCGAGTAGATGATCACGCTCCGCTGACCTACATCAGCTTGGTATGGGAAGTTGATGATCATGCTGTGGTAATCTACAGTTGCCTGACGTGACAATCTGAAGATCACGTCCTGTGGATCAGCCACCACCTGATGTTCTGAGCTGGCGATGATTTCTATTGATCAACAGTTACCTAAAATGGCAAGCTGACGATCACCTCCCAATGGTCAATAGCCATCAGACACAGTGATCTGATGGTCACCTCCCATTGCTCTATAACCATCTAGCTAGATGAGCTCAAGATCAGTTCGCATTCGATTTATAGTCGTTTGATGAAACAAGCTGAACATCATATCACGTTAATCCACCCTAATGTGGTGAGCGGAGGATCACTTCATATTAACCTACTATCCCATAGTGATCCACATATCATTTCAAATTTTGATATATAGCCACCCTTTACGATAAGTTATCTATTACGCCACACTATCTAGAACCACCTCACATAATGTTTTGTAAATCACCTATAGCTATCACATAATTACCTTGAGACCCGGTCATAAAGGACTAGTCATTTTGTTACAGGTAGGTAACTGACCTAAACGGATAACACTAAAGTGTAAACTTGAAGACTTAACAAAGCTTTGGCCAGTTCCTTACCAATTGAGTGACCTAAAGGCTATGTCACCTAGCCTGTGGAAGACGTGAAGATTAGGTCATCAAGTTAAAGGTATTCCTAGGACTTGAAGATCAGACCATCCCCATATTGACTTAATGGTCAAATAGTTGTTCTATAGGTTTAAAGATTTGATGATCTATATGATTGAAACATCTTGCTATAGATGAGATAACCTAAAGATTAGGTCCCCCCCATCTTTAGACTTCACGGCCAACTGACCTAAACTGTATGAGGCGGAACAAAGAAAAGTGGAGTCTGAGCTCTAAGCTGTTGTACCAATCAAATGGTACCTTTGTTGAGCTTAGTAACCTATAAGGGCATAACATCACCTTAGTGTAATTCGCATATGATTCTCCCAACTAGGACAACCCAAATATATATATAGATATATATATATATATAACCAAGCAAGGTTAGTTGCTTGTCACGCAGCTCTTTTAGCTATAGTGAAAAATAAGTTGAGTTCCCAAACACAAGGTCCGATAAGACGCCCTCAAGTCATTGCCTGGGGAGCATTTGTTGTACCGCAAAATATGGGTCAAAGCTAAAAATATTCCGTCAATGGTCAAAGGGTTGACTAGTCAAAATCCAAGTCAAATCTAAGATTAAGATAAGTAGAAAGATTGTGAAAGGCCATTTTCGTGTTCATTGAAAGATGCTAACCGAACAATAAGTAAACATAAACTAGAAGGACGAAAGAGTAATTGCCAAAAGTTAGTCACTAAGCAAAACGCTGAAATAAATGAGGACACTTATTCATTGACAAGGACACGTGAAACCCAGCTCTCTCTTTACAAATATGAGGCTTTCTCTAGGAGCTTGGGGGTTTTTTCCTCTTTTTTCTCACACAAAAATTGGTCTTCTTCGGCTCTTCATTTTTTCCACCCTCGAGGATCTCCATTTCTCATCTAAAAATAAAACAACAAATAAGGGGCAAATATTCTACTAGTGGTGGATATGATGAGGCTCTCAGAAATGGGTTTGATCCACCTTAAACTCCTCCAAAAGTCTACTTCCATGATACATCTACTTAAACAGTGCACATTAGGCCAAACCAATAAGTTCAACAAAAGTTTCAA
The DNA here is from genome assembly GCA_963692815.1 of Nyctanthes arbor-tristis. Lineage (NCBI taxonomy): Eukaryota > Viridiplantae > Streptophyta > Magnoliopsida > Lamiales > Oleaceae > Nyctanthes > Nyctanthes arbor-tristis. The sequence continues at coordinate 5,247 of CAVNYN010274512.1, forward strand.
GTTTTCCCAAAAAAACAGAAACGTTAGGGAGAGGAAGATTAGCTCTTTCATCATTTCAAATTCAATCCCACCACTATGCAAGATAACGGACTTTAATCAAATACCATTCTTCATTCACATTCACTCACGTCTCACTACAAGAAATGCCGCCAATAGCGGCGACATTTTAGAGGCCCAAAAGTCGCCGCTGTAGGTCTATAGCGGCGACTTTTAGCGGCGACGACGTTGTTACTATTGACCCGACCCGTCACCAGACCCGACCCGGTACCGTGACCCGCCTTGTTTAATTGAGGCATTATTTTGCCTCAGCCAAGGCTCAAACCCGGGAGCTCCCTTTCACACTCCAAGCATTTCACCAATTGAGCTAAAATGATTTTCATTTCATTGTTTGCATTTAAAATATATATTATATAAATTATTACAATAATAGCAACGAACACAGTATGTACAGCAATGAGAAGTCGTTGGTATAGGCCTCCTCAAAGGCGGGAAAGTCTTCCCGCCAACTGTATAGTGACGACTTTTCATGTCGCCGCTATAGATATAATGTTGTCACCGCTATAACCACAACCTGTAGTGACGACATCTAATGTCGCCATTGTAGAGTGAACCTATAGCGGCAACATGATTTTGTCGCCGCTACAGGGGTTAACCTACTGCGACGACTGCTTGTCGCCGCTATAGCCGAACCTATAGCGACGATTTTCGGTGTCGTTGGAAATTGTCGTCGCTGCAGGTGATATTTCTTGTAGTGCTCTTCACCAAAGGCAGCTGAATGAGCCTTAAGAAATTGAAAGACCTCAAGCAATTCCACCCTAAACTCCAATGATTGAATCTGTAAGCTACTCATTCAACTTTAGTTCAAATTGGCAATATTAGTTCATTACAATTGACATGCATATTCTTAATTTCTAAACAATTATATGCATGCGCACATGATTTTAAGGGTATGTAATTCATCACATAATCAACTCTTGTGAGTTTTGGAATATGCATCTATTGAATTAGTAGCCATTTATTCATGAAATCATACACTACACACTATTGATCGAGCACTATTTTACCCACCCTGAGCACACACACAGCACATATAACCTCTGATATTCAAAGAATCCACCCAACACCTATAATACGCATATACTTGTCGAATAAACCTCAAGTCCATATGCAGAAATTCACCAATCTCACACAATGCAATTTCAACATCCAACCAAGGGAAACCCAAAGAAAATTATTCCTTTCATTTTCTTCTCCCTTCATCAACCCAATCCCATTAAAGGAAGAAGTGGGAGAGGCAGCGGTCACGGGTGGTGAACGTGACTCGGGTCTAGTTTTTTCGACCCCAAAATCTTCAATGTCTGGACTTCAAACTTTAGGTTAGGTCTCTGCCCTTCATCAGAAACCATGAACACAACCGGAAAACTCCAATTGATATGGGGGGTTGGGACGGGATCAGAGCTTAATTAATGAGATTTATTGGTTAATCTAAGTTTGAAATATATATAAGTTAATCTCTATAGTTTTTAAAATGAGTAAGTTAGTCTAATAACTTCTTGAATCATATTAATGAAGCCAATAAACTTTTAGAACTTATATTTCAATGTCTAACACTTTAAGAAATCTTCAATTATGCCCTAGCAAACTTTTAGAATTCATAATTTAGTCCCTAAGGTTTTGTGTAACAAAAAATTAACCTTGAAGCTTCAATAATTTGTTAGTTCAATTAATTTAACACTTTTATAAGGCTTAATTAAATTACAAAAGCCTAGAAACGCATCAAAGTATTAATTAAAGTAGACTAAAATATTTATTGTAATTTGTTTTGTTAGATGAGGTGTTGTGATTCAAAGTTCCAGTAACTTCACATCCTTGCTGCATTTTCAAGACTTTCAAAACATCTGAGGAGAGGATTTCTATACAATGTGGCTAATTTATTGCCATATCAATTCCTTATGTGTTTTGCGGTTGTGTGTGTTGAATATTTAGCACGCCTAATGTACTGTCAGGGACTTGAGAAGCCACATTAAAGTTACAAATGTAAAAAGAACCCTTGAGAAGCCACATTACAACTACAAATGTAAAAAAGAACCCTTAAAAGGTCAAGGTCACATTATAGTTACATAGAACTTGATTTTTTTCACTCGTCTGTTGCATGGGTATAGTTATATTGTTCATTTATATCAAAATTGACTTGTGAGTGTGGACATCATGTCACTTCTACGGAAGAAAAAAAGACTAAAAAAATAAATTATTTGTACCCTCTTAGCCTAATCATTGCAACATAAATGATATATAAACAAAGATTAAAACAAAATAGTCACAAAGATTTTCAAATTAGATCATAAATGTCAAGAAAATAAATTTTAGCCATATACTATTATGACGAAATTACATGAGTCTTTAACTATTAGTGTAACGCAAATAAATGGATTTTTATTGCACAAAAAAAAAATAAATTAGTTGATTTGCTTCAAGTTATTCTGAACTAAGTTTTTATTTATATGGTAAGTTATTTTGAAATAGGTTTCCAAGTTATTCTGAAATAAGTTTGGGTTTCCATATTTTTAAGGACTCTGGGAAGGAATTTTTGAAAATCAAATAAACATAAATAATAAATAAGTAAATAAACAGAGATAATGCCAGACAATTAGTTTATAATGTCAGACACCTGGAAAAAACGGAAAATATTTTCTAATTGCTCCAGACAAATTTGTAATTGCACCAACAACTGTGGTATTATATATCGGGAAAGATTTTCTAATTGCGCCAACAACTGTGGTATTATATATTATATGATATGATGATATGATATGATTATTAATATGACATTCAAGATGATAACGGTACATTTACTTTTAAAGTAGTGGTATTATATATTATATGATATGATGATATGATATGATTATTGATATGACATTCAAGATGATAACGGTACATTTACTTTTAAAGTAGTTACCCAGAAGTTTGACAAAAGTCGAAAAAGGTATAGATTTAAAAGTAATTGCACATTTACCTTAAGAGTATTAACAATCTTAAATATAGGTGACAACGTAAAATTACTGGAAATAATATTATAATTAATAATATGTTAATATTTAATTTAGGAAAAAATATGTGCTCTTATGACTTTAACGTCGTCAAAACTGAAAATGAGTTTTACAACTGCATGATTATAGCCCCCAAAAAATAGCAAGATGAGTTTTGAAAATGAAGCTAAAAATCTGCTAGCAATCACTCGAAAACTTTGCAACTTCAATAAATCAAAACTCCTTTTATGAGCAATTAAAATCGTGCCAACGATTAGTACCATCCAACAATAGTGATTCAAGCATTAGAATCAAAACAAATATACAAAAATTTCATTTTGTTAACACTATCAATTTTGCATATACCTAGAAATACTCAATGGAGCAGTTATCCAAAATCAAGAAACAGTGAATCCTGGTTCTTCAATTACAAATATGCTTCTTCAATTACAAATATGTAGCAGACTATAAATTAATCTATGAGGGAGATTGGAATCATTTTGTTGTACGATGGACACTGGAATTATGCTGACAAATATGTTTTTTTTCTTTTTTGAAACAATGCTAACAAATATGTTGATTACTACATAAATGGAATTATGATCCAAGAAGACTGTTCGTATCATCAATTGGAGGAAATCGCATATGGAGAAGTGCAGGCTAATTCATCATCACCTTCAATACCGTTGAAGTATTGTCTTGCTGAAAAATCACCATTCCTGAAGATAACAAATGATGTACACTGAGATTTTCGTTGAAGCTAAGAAGATTGCCAAAGAATTCGACAGATACACATTATATGTTGAATAAAACAGGAGACCAGCATGTGATCTCGAAATGGGGTTGAATAATTCTGAAATTACTGGAGTAATGATGCATGCATTACTTCCTAGGATTGATGCACCTGGCAGTAGATATGTCAATCCCGACACTTTACCATTGCCATCATTGCCAACAACAGAACAAATGGGGAATGAATTGGTTGACATGGTGAATGAAAGGTTGAACAATAGAGACGAGATGATGTATGAAGTCATAAGTCAAATGGATGGTGGTAGTATATGTGCTGGGGAAATGTACATCAACACAAAAATACTGATCATATGTGTCACTAACAATGCAATAAGTGAAAATTACCAATTCAGAGTTTAAAAGGCAGACACGACTGAATATCACATCAAGGGCTATGACAATGGATGAAAGTAGGAACTTAGAGCTATTGTTCATAATACATGCATGTTCAAAATTCATTCCATCAAAGGTAACCGTGCATGTTTTATGGACCCTTATGAGCATGTTAACGCAACATATGAGTTTGTAGCTAATTGTATCAAATACAAATTTATTAGATCAAGGACTATTTACAATTCAAGATATAGTACATGACTTTAACGAAAAGTATTTAGTCTCCATAAATTATGATAAGGCTTACCCTGCTAGAGAACGCGCTCTAACATTGATTAGAGGTGATGCTGCCCAATCATATCAGAAGTTATCATCTTATTTATACATGCTTAAAAAAACAATGCTGGGACTACAACAAGTATTAAAACTAATGGGAATAATCTATTCATGTATTGTTTTGTTACTCTCAGTGCCGGTTTAAAAGAATGGAAGTACTTGAGGCAAATTATGGTAGTAGATGCTACATACTTGAATGGTGTGTATGGTGGAACATTATTTACAGCTTGTTCACAGGATGGAAATAACAAAGTATACATTCTAGCATTTGGCGTTGGAGATACTGAGAATGATGCATCTTGGGGTGGTTTTTCAGTAGATTAAAGGATGTGTATGGTGAAAGAGAAGGTCTTGTGATAGTTTCAGATAGGCACAAAGTATTGAGTAAATGGCTGAACAGGTATTTGTAAATGCATCTCATGTGCCATGTTCTTATCACCTGTCCAATAACATGAAGAAAAAAATACAGGACCAAGGCAGTTGAGGCAATGGATCATTTCAATTTTGCTGTCCATGCCTACAGAAGCGTATAGAGAAGGTTGATCCGAAGATTGTTGAATGGTTGGTATGTAACCTTGCCGTTTAATATGACTTATACTTTCTGTTAACATGCCTTTTATGAAATAGATGAATTATTGTTTATTGTATTATGTTAAATTCTATAATCAGGAAATGTAAAGCCTTCATCCTGAATAATGCAGCACTATTTAACTGTCTTTACATATTACATCTATGTGTAGATAAAAGCTGGTTATGAGAAATGGTTGAGCGCATATCAGATTAACAACTACTATTCATCCATGACCTCTAACATTGTAGAATCAGTGAATTCTGTTACTTCTTCAGCTAAGGACTTTCCAATAGAGACTCTAATTGAGTGCGTCTGCTCCCTAGTGGAAAAATAGTTCAATAAGAATTTGACAGATGCTTTGGATTGGTTCACTGAACTAATTTTATGCTAGGAAGAGGTACTCAGAGATAATATAAAAATATCAACAAGATTGCAGGTAATACAAAATTACTATAATATTTATCGTTCTTTAACAAATAAGTCAACATAGTATTTTTGAATTGTAATATATTCTGAAACTAATATGTACAACAGCTTATTTAATGAATATATGTAACATGTTTATCCTATCAATCCAGCAATATACCAAGCTGTTGATGGTGCATTCACCTATGTAATTAATTTAGAAAAACGTACCTGCTTGTGGAAGATTTCAAATCGATTGCGGCTGTCATATCAAGCAAGCATCTACCACTTCATGATTTCTTTTCTGAGTTTTTCACTAAAGAGAACTCAGATAACCTGTACTACGGCATAATAACACCTATCGGGAACATGGTCGAATGGATTGCCCCTTCTCACGCATCATTTATGAAATTTTTACCTCCAGTATGGTGAAGGGATCTAGGTCGACCAAAAGAAGGCCGTTACAAATCTGTAATAGAAGGGAAAAAATCATTGAAGTGTAGTAGGTGTAAAGAATACGGACACAATGTTTGGATCTGTAACAAGCCAAATGTTCAACAACCAAATCATATAAAAAAAGGACACAAAGTGAAGCTCATGCAGTAAACCCACAATAGTAATATAACACTGTCTACTAAGTTTTAGAATGTTGCAGCTGTGGTCTTTCAGCACAACTCTAATAAGCTAGACCTAGTTCATTTGTTTTCTTGATCAGTTAGATTGAAACTGATCTCTTATTTCCTTTGGGTATACAAGTGCTTTGTTCAATTTGATTAGAATAAGTTCTGTAATTTCATTTAATAATATAAGCATTTATGCTTATTTACTATTGAATATTGATGCTGGTGACAAGTTAATAATGATGTGTGGCATTGGGCACAACCATCAAATGACAGAGACAAAAATAACGATCATGGTTCGGAATCAGCTAATTATGCAGCGGTAATATCCAATCTAGAAAGCTTGTTAACCGTAACAATTGGTGCGGAAAAGGATCATTGATAGTAATAAAAATTTATGCAGGTAACAAAAAATAATCTTGATGTTAGTAACAAGTTAATAGCGAGTAAGAACATACTAATAAGCGTGTATGGATATATTACTAAAGTTGAAAGCAACACAAGTAATGTTACGAATCAACCATTGTCAGCTAATCAAATAAATATACAAAGTAGCTGGAACCTAGTGCCAAACAAAAATTTAGTAATAGTAACAAACTCTACAGTTTGAAAAAAAATTAAGAGAAACAATGCTGAATTTATAAAAATGGGGAACACGAAAAAGGGGTTAAAAAACATAGGCAAGTAGAATATGGATAGTGTAACACTTCCCCAGTAACAGTGCTTTGGGCAACTGGGGCATACATGAAAATAAAATATATCCAAAACATACATGCTTATCTTGGGCACCTGAGGCATCAACCATGACCTCTTTTACTTTACCTAATGCAAACTTTTTCAGGATAGAGCACTATAAAATTTTTGCAATAATAACAAGTTACTAATGATTAGATATGTGGCAGGCAAATACACTAATACAACTTGCATCATGTTGACCATTAGAGATAGAGTCTTTACGAGATATGGCGGCCCGCAAAACTAGGAGAAAAGAAAGTTATTTACAAAAAATTTAAAAAAAATGATAAACAAATATAAATTAAAAAAAAAAAGGCCAATGCAGAGAAAACTATAGATAGAAGCATCAAATATGTCAAAAACTAAAAGTAGTACATCTTCATCGGAGAACTCAAGCCTGCGTGTAGCGTCCAATTGAAGCCACCGAACCTATTGTGTCAATTTTAAATACTCGCAAGCGCACGAATCGATTGAAATATAGAAACGAGAGTAACGAGGTTGGTCCTACGAGGATTGATATAAATATGGAATAACTCAATGAATTTAAATTAGATTTAACTCCAACCTAGTTCCAAATGATTTTCGAGATTTGATAAGTAAAATATAAGCTAGTAAAAATAAGAACGTGTACGAAACAATTTAAAGGATAAACATTACTAAGGTTGCAGATTCCACCAATGTATAGTAAATAATTCATATTTTGTATTGATTCCAATATTTGAGTAATAATAAATCAATCTTTTATTACGGTAAGTAATTTATCGTTAAGCTCAAAATACAACTAATTTTGCTTCAAGTATGTAATTCTCTAAGCACTATATGTAAACAACTTAATGAATCACAAGTAGTCAAATAAAACTACGCTTTAACTTTCAAAACCAAGCATAGATAAATTTTCTAACAATCAATAATACTTGATATTAGAGATGAAAGCATAGTTTATCATTAATGAAACCGGAATCATGGACGTTTAGAGTATATAATATTTGGAATCAATAACAAAATAGAGAGTTATGTAACTAACATGGTTTCATCATTCACCTAGGTAACAATAAAAATTAAAGATACATGAGATAGGAATAAAGAACCGAATAGGAGAAGTTATCTTTCACATCTAGCGTTTGCTCGTCCCAAAGTCGGCCTTTTGGCCTCCGTCTCGTCCTATGTATTTTTCTCTCCCAAAAACCTTTTCTTTTTGAATGACCACAAGAATACTCTTTGTATAGAGAAAACCGGACAACTTTCTTCTTGTAACTTTCCTCATGCCAGGCTGGCTCCAGCAAATCTGATGCAAGTTGGAGCTGTGTTTTGTTGATTATATTCATTGAATTTGGATTTCTCACCAAAATACTTCTGCAAATGAGTTGGTGATGTGCTAGAAAAAATTTTAGGCCAATTGGAATTTTGTAGGCCGAGATATGTCCGAAATAGTCAGCACTACCCACTTGTCGAGCAGTCATCAGGTGAATGCATCAACTTTCAAATCTTAGGTGATTTTTGAGGCTTGTTGGTCAAGATTCAGAATTGGATGATAAAATATGATATTTAGATCTTCAACTTGGATTTCTAATGGAGCAAGAATCACAGGATTAGGATAATTACAGCTCGACATATCCATGAAAAACCAACAGCAGTACAGACAGAAAGTTTGACTGTCAAACTGTTCTGGTTCTCTCCTCTTGGCCATCTTTTGGTCGACTTACGTTCTGAATCTGGGAAATTGATAAATATGAAGATTGTGGATAGATCTCTTGGATTCATTTTCCAGATTGAATCACACCCATCCAATATCTATAACTCTAGATATGATCAAAATAGTGAGGGTTGTAGACTAGTCAACACCTTATCATGATAAGGACACAACTTGGAAATTGATGATGACTTTTGACTACTTTGTGAATCGAATTTAAATATGGTCATATGGAATGATCTTGTGTATATTTAAGTTATGGAATGATCTTGTGTATTTTTAAGTTATCTTTCCAATCCCACTTGAATCATCTTCATTGGATCTCTAGAACTCAATTTATCACAATTTCTTTGACACTTGCTCACAGTCGAGATCATTGTTGAACAACGACTTGTCTTTATGAACTTGCGCCATGAACTTCCAACACTTGCCACACAAAATCCATCAACAAGTACCATTTTCTCATCTACAATACTTGTCAATATGTATATGAATACACACTTCAATTAATTGCATTTTAGACTATGTATTCATATAAAATGAACTTGTAACATTAAAATCAATTTAGCTCAATAAAATAGTCAGATTAATATCAAATGAACATTTAGTGCCGTATAAATAATATATCAAAGATGCAAATTTCGACACTAATCAGAACCTATACCTACAACAGTAGATGTCCCTGCACTCTTATCCATACTTGCATCTTGGATCCTAGATACAGTCTAGACTCCAAAATTGGAGAGTCAGCATTGCATTCTCCAATACTTGCTTGAGCACACCTTTGCCATTCTGTAGTCACATCGATCACATGCTCTTTGCCCTAAGTAGTCGGAGATTTGCCAGAACAATCTGCAACCTGAGAATGCGAGAGAAATAAAGCGTTACCAAAAAAATTACAGATTATGATGAATACTTGAAAAGATATATGGTTTTAAATATTTGACCATATAGCAATGGCCTAAAAATAATGAAAAATGCTAACTTAAAGATAGGAAAACCTGATGACTATTATCTAAGACCTTGGCATTCCTCGAAGCTAGGAAAAACAATATCATTACAACCCCCGCCACTAGCAGATGGCGCAGATTTATTAGAACAAGGACTTTTTAATGTCCAACAAACATCTTGTGGAAAATGGTTGGTATTCGAGTCATCAATTACATGATTAGGGCGACTGCCTTGAAATAAACCTGCAACATACCCTTGAGCAAGTTTCTCAGTTGTAGGTTCAATCTCAAGGACCTCTAACTACAAAAAATAACATGACAATATGATAGTATGGATATGGAAACTGAAGGTACCAATGATAAAATATCGGACAATGAACAATCAAAACAAATAAATACCATATTTTTTGTAACGGACAAAGAAATAGGAACATGTAAGCAAGAAGATAGTAACAACGAATGAGTAAATAAAAAAATGTGCAAAACAACGAATGAGTAAAGACAAAAATGTGCAAAATAAAAAGATAACGGTTACAACATAACGTAATATCACTTACATTAGTACGAGAAAATATATATACTTCTCCAAATTAACTTTTGCCTCTAAATCAACCACCATAGACGTCCAATTCAAGATTCGTGGACAACAGTCTGATAGTTTAGTTCAGACCTTCCCACTAAGTGCCGATATGGTCTCATAGATCCATACTTGAAAGGCAATAAGATAACCCTTAATCCGATTCCTGATACTTGGGCTCCCATTGCCTTTCTGAGGCATAGTCTTCTTCTAAGACCGACTTTAAGGTGCTTAACAGGGTATTTTAAAAAAATTAGCACCCTATTCGGAGAATCGGCTATGACTATAAGAGAAGTTTCAATTGACTTGGGATACTTTATAATATACATGTGTAAATTCAATATGCAAAGTATCCAGATACTAACAACATCTTCCACCACAATTTCACTAGTGAATACCTCAAGCAAAGCAGGACTGTTAACTTCTTAAACTTTTTAGCATAATTCTTTCTCTTGGAGTCCCCAACACAATGCAACCCAGTAATGATACATGACTCATCAATTGAAAACTTTGCCAACTTACCACTAATATTAACCCACATCACATTTGGATCATCTTGTTTGACTTCTTGAATAGGAACTTGGTGCAAGAGTTCCAAATTGAGGCCAATGTACCTAGCATCCAACAAATGACAAAAACGAGAAGTTCAAAACAAATGCCTCTGAGACTCACTGAATATGGAGTAAAAAGCATGAAACATCCATCCATCCGTGCATACTTGAACTTTCCCCAACTGCCAGCAACCAATAGGTAACAAGTAGTCCCAATCCTATGAACACCATACCAAAAATCAAATAAGAAGATTGAGAGATTAACACGAAGACAAGACACAATGCAGCGGAAAAGAACGAATTGAAATAGGGAAACAACAATACAGAACAAAAAAAAATATATACAACGTCAGATAATAAATAAACAGTTGTAGCTAGGTAAAAGCAACAGCAAAAAAATAACACAAAAATGGAGCAAAAACCACATGCCATATACCATAAATTCCATTTAGCTTCCACGAAGAGGAAAAATTCTTTCTACCATCTATGTGTCAAATTGTATATATATGCATTGACATGATTAAACTCCCAATTTGCATGCATGTGTAGGCTTTATTAATTAATTAATTAATACAGAACCTGTGTTAAATTGCATTGGATTAATTGCCAAAGAAAGTACAATTCGTCAACATGCATTACAATATGAACCCTTAGAATACTAAAAAAAATTAAAAAACACTTAAGAACAGAGACAAAATACTTGCCTTGTTGCCAATAGGGACTGGAATGATCAAATTTTCTAAAGAACCCAAGATTGGTTCTGTTAATGTGTTAATATAGTTATAAAATGCAAAAAACCACTGGTGGTTTCATTAGTGGTTTCAAAAACCACCAATGGTTTTTTGTATTTTATAACTGTATTGGTACATCAATATAACCAATTGTTGGTTCTATAGAAGGACTCATAGAATGCACCTTTTACCTTCTACAACTTCTACATTCTTACTTTGACCTTGGCTATCAAAAATTCATTTTTTTTTTTTTAATTTGGAATTAACCGTACTCTTGGGCGACTATTTGGATTAGCGGCGAAATTGAACTACGTAAGAATGGTTCCATTGGACAACAACCCATGGAGAACAACTGAGAATCTGAGACATGATTGATACAGAGAACACCATGGAACGAAATTGCAAACCCTGATTTTCAGAATGAGAAAGAGGCTAGTTCAAATAAAAACAGTTGACTATATTAGGTAGGTAAAGTAGACTATTAATGGGTTTGAAATCCTTGTTGAATGACATTGCCAAAATCAACGTTTGTTAACCGAAAATAGGTCCAGTTACCAAAAAGAGAAAAAAAAATTGAATTAAAATCTACAAATTCAAAAAATGAAATCTAAAAAAAAGAAGGGGTAATTTACACCTAAAGTCCCCAACATTTCAAGTATTCATAGATCACGTCTCTAACCTTTTAAGAAATCCCCAATTTAGCCCCTAATGAAGGAAATCGTCAATATCGTATGTTAAGTCAGGAGATTTTTGGTAAAATATAAAAAATAAATATTTTAATTTAAACAATTAAAA
>CAVNYN010274514.1:0-25885 GCA_963692815.1 Nyctanthes arbor-tristis
CGCCACTCCAGAAGCGGCGCAAGGTGCAGCAGTACCTGCCTTTTGGCAGGCAGCAGCTAGGGTTTGAAACCCTAGGTGCTGCTGATTTTGGGACAGGGCTGTTGTGCAATTTCAGAAATTGTACAACAAGCCCCTTTTGTTTCAGAAGACTCCAGGGAAGCCCATGTAATTTCAAAAATTGCATGGCAGTCCCTTAAGTTTTGGATACTTTTTTTTTTAATAAAGACCAGGAGTGTGGCTGATTTTATTAATAATGAACACAGAAAACAAAAAGGTTAGGTCAAAATTTAAACTTTATAAAATTTATTTTTCCCAAAAGTTATTTATTTCGATAAGAGGTTAAATTTTGACTCATTTTAAATATGGTTTTAAACCCTAAAAACTTTCCAAAACTTATATCAAAGAGATCGGAAGAGCGTCGTGATGTCAATAACAAAATAAAGAGTAATTTTTTTGTCTCGTTTAATTAATAAAATTGATTGATTAATTGGATTAATCATGATATTTTATTAATATGAAATAGATTAATTAATTTCATTAATTAATTTATTTCTTAATTGGTTCTTTTTATTTGTCTAAAGTGTTTAAGTACTTATTGTCTATTACCATAAATCTAGAAATTGATGTGTCCACTGATATTAGATATTGTTGAATGTTTGTGGATGATTTTGGACTCGAATGTGATTAGTTGAATGTATGGTTAATTAGTTTCTGTTATTTTTATTGGGGCCTTTGAGCTGATTATTTAATTCAGTTGGGCCTGCATGCCTATTATATAATTTTGGGCCTGCGAGCCAATTGTTTCAAATTTTATTTTGGGCCTACGTGTCCATGTTTCGGCGACTGTGCCAACTAGTATAGGATACAGGTTGGAGATAGATAACAAGAAGACAACTAGTATAGGATGCAGGTTGGAGCAGAAAATGAAGACCGTTGCATTTAGCATTCGATGATTGAATGCAATGTCCCCTAGGATTTGATCGACTAGTCTTCTTCAGGGATCGGGAAGACTAGATAGATACAGTCCATAATCATCCACCCATATTTATTATGTATTGATGTTGCATATGTGATGTTATTTTAATACATAATTGTGATGTGATGAGACAGATCCCCTATAAAATATTAAATTCATATTAATTGTTAATATATGCCTTCCACTGTTATAGTGAAAACCAGAGTTATTATTGATGTTAGCTTGTTGAGAAACTCAAGGCTGCTCACTCGTGAATATGTTTATCACTATGAAACATATGATGTTTCTGAACAATTGGTCGAATTTAACTAAAGTTTTATTTCTTGTTGAGTGACTCAAGGAATTAAGATTTTAGAGACACGTCAAGTAAATACCTAAGATGTGTGTGATAATTAGTTATCTACTTGACGATTTAGGAGTCACAAGAAGATGTGATTGATAAAGTATCTGTTTGAATGTTTTATTAAGGCTTGTTGAGTAACGCAAGGTTTTATAAAACAGATGGGGTCCTAGCCTGCTGAAAAATGAAAAAAGATGTTTCATTAATTATTGTTAAAGGAATCATTAATTCTGTAGGAGTATAATTAATTTAATAAAGTCCATGTTAAATTAATTTTTTGCATTCATTAATTGTTCTATATTCTGTTATCTCAGTTTATTGAATAATGAGTAATCACATTAACTTGAGAGGCATACTTGATGCTAACAAGCTCACTAGGCAAAATTTTCTGGACTGGCATCGCAATCTGATAATAGTTCTCAGGCATAAAAAAATTGCATATGTTCTTGGACAGCCGATGCCGGAAATTCCTAATGAGGAAGCTATTCCAGAATAGGTGGAGGCATGCAATCGTCATATGGTTGACGATAATATTTCAACATATGTGATGCTTGCAGCTATGTCTCCTGAGTTGCAAAAGCAACATGATGGTATGGATGCTCATACTATAATATTTCATCTCAAAGTGTCGTATGATGAACAGTCTCGCACTGAAAGGTATGAAACATCCAAAAAGCTATTAGGGCTGTAATGGCAAAAGGTTCTTCAGTTAGTGCTCATGTACTGAAGATGATTGGCTACATTTGAAAAGTAGGCCAATTCGGTAGTGCCATGGACCATGAACTAAGTATTGGCATGGTGCTTCAGTCGCTCCCTGATAACTATTCACAGTTCATTATGAACTTCAACATGAACAGCATTGAATATACCCTTCCCGAGCTGTTAAACATGTTGAAGACTGTTGAGCCCAATGTAAACAAAGTATAGGGGCAAGTCTTCGCTATAGAATCCTCAAAGGGCACTAAGAGGAAGTCTAAAAAGACCCTCAAGAAAGGTTCTAAAAAGGGCAAAGGCGTTGGGAAAAGAGTTGATCATGATAAGAACAAATCTCAGGCCGATGCTATATGCTACCACAGTGGAGGCAAAGACCATTGGAAGAGGAATTGCAATGCTCACCTTACTACCTTGAAGGGGAAGAAGTCTAATGAGACTTCTGCTTTAGGTAATTATCTCATCGAGGTTAATATGACTACTTCTTCAATTTCTTGGGTATTAGATACCAGATATGGATCTTATTTGTACAAATATGTAGGGGCTAAAGAATAGTAGACCGTTGCAAATGGGTAAAGTAGACCTGTGTGTTGGGAATGGAGCAAAAGTTGCTGCCTTAGCTGTAGGAACATATTATTTATCATTGCCCTTGGGCGTTATTTTAGAATTTAATGACTGCTTTTATGTTCCTGCTATTACCAAAAACATTATTTCCATTTAATGTTTGGACATAGATGGATTTTTCATTGATATTAAGAATAAATGTTGTTCTTTATATCTTGATAATGTGTTTTATGGTTGTGGGAATTTGTTCAATGGCATTTACATTCTAAAGTTGGAGCATCCTATGATGACTATAGACTGTAAAAGGCACCTAAAATTGATAATCATGTTAATAACTTATACATCTAGCATTGCAGACTTGGTCATATAAATGAAAAAAAATAAGTTACATAAAGTTGGGCACTTGGACTCAAGTGATTATGAGTCATTTGATAGGTACGAATCATGTCTCTTTGGCAAGATGACCAAATCTACCTTTACTAGAAAAGGGGAAAGAGGTGTAGGCTTACTGGCACCCGTACATACAGATGTATGTGGGCCAATGTCTATTAATGCTAGAAGGGGCTTTTCTTACTTCATTACATTTACTGATGACCATTCTAGATACGGTTTTGTACACTATAAAGTTTAAGCATGAAGCTCTTGAAAAGTTCAAGGAATTCAAGCAAGAGTTGGAAAAGAAAACTGGAAAAAGTATTCTAACACTAATATCTAATCGAGGTGGAGAATATTTGAAGGCTCAATTTTTAGATTATTTGAAAGAGAATTGGATTCTTTCAAATGGACTCCACTGTATACACCACAGCACTGTAGTATATCTGAAAGGAGAAATCACACAGATCGGAAGAGCACACGTGGTACGATCCATGATGAACCATGTAGTTCTCCCAAAATTGTTTTGGGGATATGCAATCAATACTGCTCGTTAGACACTGAACTGTGTCCCATCTAAATTAGTTTATAAAATGTCATACGAGTTATGGACTGCTAAAAGACCAAATCGATCATATATGAAAATTTGGGGTTGTGATGCTTCTGTGAAGCGTACTGAATCAGATAAGCTTGATGCTAAATCTGATAAATGCTTCTTTGTGGGATATCCAGAGGAAACTATTGGATACTACTTTTACAATCCTAACACTTTGAAAGTCATTTTGACTGGACACCCTGTATTCTTAGAAAAAGAATTTATTTTAAGAGAGAACAGTGTGAACAAAGTAGATCTTGAAGAAGTTCAAGAAACCATAGAAGAAGTTAACCGATAAGATGAGCCAAGGGTTGAGCTTTCATTAGATGAGCAGAAACTGGCAATTGGGAAACACCAGTTCCTAAGGACACGTCAGCTCCAAAACATAAGTTGAGTAGAGTTATTCATCCTCCTCAAAGATATGATCAGATGATTACCAGTGATACATTGTTAATTGAGGAAGATGAACCTACTACTTACACAGAAACAAAGTCAAGTGTTGACTCAGGGATGGCAAGAAGCGATGGAATCCGAAATGAACTCCATGTATGAAAAGAAGGTTTGGACCTTAGTTGATCTGCCTAAAGGGGTGAAACCTATAGGTTGTAAATGGGCTTACAACAAAAAGATTGACATATGGTAAAGTTCAGACTTATAAGGCTAGATTGGTGGCAAAAGATTGTAATCAAAGACACGGAGTAGACTTTGATAAAACTTTTTTACCAGTAGCCATGTCTAAGTGAATTCGGGTTCTACTTCCAATAGTAGCATATCATGACCAAATGGTCTAAAGACAGCCCCTGATTCCTCAGCAGGACGTGGAACGTGGGTTACTGCCAGTCATCCACTTGGCCACTTCCCATAGCATTTCCATTCCTTTGCAACTGCATCCAACTGCTCTCCATCCTACCATAACTGCAAGGACCGGTGGGAATAGGAAGCCGGAACACACAAGCATATATGTACAATGATCCCAACGGTATGGGTTACTAGAACACTCTCTTTTCACTATACATTCTCTCTACATAATCCTATTACTTACTATCACGCCGGAGTCCATATCGGGGTGTGATTCCCGCCTTTTCTTGTAGGTTGTGTCTATCGTAAATACTTGTAAGTGCATGAATCAATTAGAATATAGAAACATGAGTAACGAGGTTGATCCCACGAGGAATGCAAAGATGATCATGAAAGCATAAGCTAGTCGTCCTTAGTTTACTTCTAGCTAGTTGAGAAAAAAATGAGTTTGTTTGATTAAAACAAGTAATGAAAGAAAAATAATAAAAGATAATAAGCTCAACAAGTTTTTAATTAATGAAGAAATTACTAATTAAGGTTTTCGAGTCCACCACATTTAACTATGAACTAACTAAGTGCCTATTAATTCTCAATTTCAAGTAACAAGTCGAAATCAATCCATTGTTACCTATAGATTTAGCAATTAAGATCGGTTTAAGAAATTCTAAAGTAGGCTCTTCTTTGCTTCTTTCACTAAATTATCTAAGCATTCTCTATATCAATTTAAAGAAAATGATGAATCAAAGATAATTACTTAATAACCAAATTCAAACATGGTATTAATAATCGACCGAGTTTCTGACTATCAATAATACTTGATAGTAAAGATGAAAGATCTATTGGATTGATTAATGAAATAAGTAAGAACCATATACATTTCACACAAATGGAATTAATTTGATACTCAAACAATTACATTGTCAAAAGGGTTTCATCTTCAAACTTAGTACAAAAATGCTTAGAACATAATCAAAGTAAAGAAACAAAAATAGATAGAACCCCGCATAGATTCAAGTATAAATCTATGAATTCTTCTATGAAAATGCCTCTACTTTGTTCCTTGTTTCCTTGCTCCTTTCTTTCAGGTTTTGCTCTTCAAAAACTTGTTCTTGAATGACCACAAGAGTGCTCTTTATAGAGAGAAAATCCACCAACTTGATTGTTGTGACTTGATCAAAGTTAATCAACATGCCTGGCTGACTCTAGCAAATCTGATGCAAGTTGTATCTATCTTTTGATGATGATATTCATTCAATTGGAAGTTATCACTAACACAAACATTGTTTCAAAAAGAGTTGAATATGTTCTGGAAAAAAGTTTAGGCCAACTGGAAATATATCGGCCGAGATATGTCCAAATGGCTAAGCATTGCCCACTTTTCCAGCAGCCATCATGTTAATGCATCAACTTGCAGATTGTAGGCTATTTTTGAGACTTATTTGTCCAGATTCAGAAGAAGATGATAAAATATGATTTGTGGCTCTTAAACAGTTCTTTATAATGGATCAAACATTAAAGAATTTGGGTAACTATAGCTCAGCATATGCATCAAACTCTGACAGCTGTACAGGCGGAAAGTTTGACTGTCAAACTATTCTAGTTGTCTATTTTTGGCAGTATTTTGGTCGCCTTAAGTTCTGTATCTAGGAAAGTGATAAAGATGAAGATTGTAGATAAATCTTTAGCTTCATGTATCAACTTGAATCACACCAATCCAATCTCTAGAATTCTTGATATGATCAAAAAACTAATGGCTGCACACTAGTCAACATCCTATCTTGATAAGAACACAACTTATAAATTCTTGATGAATTTTGACAACCTTTTCAATGAATTTGAATCTGGTCATATGGGATGATTTTGTAGTATTTAAGTTAACTTTCCAATTCCACTTGAATCATTTTCATTGGACCTCTAGAACTCCGGTTCTAATTATTTCTTTGACACTTGCCCACGGTAGCCGTAATTGTTGAACATCCCCACTTGTCTAGATCCACTTGCACCATGAACTTCTGACTCTTGCAATACATAAAAAATACATAATAAGTACCATTTTTCATGTACAATATTTTTCAATATGCATATGAATATGCACTTCAATTAATTGCATTTTTAGAACATGTATTCGTACAAAATGAACTTGTACCATGAAAATCGATTTAGCTCAATTAAACGGTTGGATTACTATCAAATGAGCATTTAGTGCCTTATAAATGATATATCAAAGATGCAAACTTTGATATTAATCACACCCCCAACCACGATTTTGCTAGTCCTCTAGCAAAACATATAGAGAAGCATTCTCAAAAAACAATATTCATCTCGGATGTCGCAATATAAATTTAAGCACATAATTTAGTAGAATGATTTCCAAAATGAAGCATTTTCAAAAAGAAGATTTTTGTTCTTCTCTTATCCAATGCCCGATTTCTTTGTGAATGTGATCTAGCCCTCTCTAGTCCCTGGTCAAAACTTGAACTCAAATACAGAGTTGAGTTACTAAAAATGTGTACATAAACAATCTAACCCAAAATGCTTTAATCGTACTCACTTCGCTCGTGAATTGCACTTTTAATCCGACTAGTAAGCCCTTTTTCTATGATTGGGTGTGAATGAGTGAGGATAGGGAGAAAAATTAGATAGTCAATGGTCCAATATCACTATGTTGATTTCCGAAATATGTTGGTTTCAGCTTTAAAATTCTAACTGGGCAAGTCAAACCTCAAATGTATATCTTATATCAAAGATATAGTCAAGCTCATTTTTCATTTTTCATAATTTTTTTTTTTTTGGATAACAATTTTGACCGTTAGGTAGTTCACGCTCAAATTCCCAAAGGCAGCCTTCTTCCTTGAACTATCTTCTCCTACACATTGCTGATGTATAGAGCCGGATTATTAAAGACTAGCTCTTGCTCTTTAGGGTTGGCAACTTTTTCCTACGGGTATCTTTTTTTCCCCCTCAATATATATATTTTTTTGGAGCTTAACTAGTCTAAGGTCAATGCCCAATCCAAACTCATCTAATTTGACCAATTCTGCTTCGGAATTCACATACCAATGCCAAACCATTGATTGTCTAATTCTTCAATATCATTGATTTGGTTATCTTATATCTCTCCCTCTTATTTTTCCTCTCTCTTTTTTTCATCTAAAAGAACATGGCTATGTCAAGTAAGGTTGAGATGATATTAGCTATGTTGCACTCCAGAGACCCTTACTCAACTACAAGATCAAATTCAAGTCTAGACTAAAGATTTAAAAGGGCCAAATTCTAAAGTATGAAAGAATCTAACATGGATAAGTTGAAAATTCATTTAGTAATTTTCATAATTTTTTGCTCAAAACCAAAGATTTATCATTAGAAAGCACTTGAGTCGCATCCCAATTTTTTCAAAATTTTGACAATGTTTTGATGCATGATACCAAAATATCAATAACCTACTACTAATACTTCTAGATACTAATCATATGAATAGATGAAAATACAAGAAATAAAATATAACATAAATACAAAAGTAATAGAAAGGTCACACCTGACTGTTGTTGTAACACCCTGGGTTCTAATTGCTCGGGGCGCCACTCGAAGTGTTTGTAAACTGCTTTTTAATAATAGAACAAGGGGAAATAACTAATTTTCAAAGTGCGGAAGACTTTATTTAATTTGAAAAATAATATACTTTCCTATATAAGAAATTACAAGGAAAATTATACTAAGAGTAACGTGCACATATTTATTTAAATATTTTAATTCAATAATAACTCAAATCTTAAATATTCCCTCCTTGACAAACATAAAACATTTAATTTTTAAAACGAAACAATTATATTAAATTCAGTAGCTTGAAATTTAAGGTTTCATAAAAATAATAACTATTATTCATTTCTACTTTATAAAATTACATATGCCATCACCCTGTCATTTTACCGCCGTCGAACTTCTTTGTCTGAAAGTCTTTTATCTGAAAAGTATTTGTAAAAGAAGAATTAGCACTTTATAAAAGCACTCAGTCGACTCTGCGCACAACTTGCAATTCATATTATAAAACAACACGTAATCATGTAATTTAACGCTAGACCAAAAGGTTGCTAATGACATAAGTCACATATAATGCTAGGCAGAAGCCGCTAGACCAAAAAGGTCGCTAATGGCATAAGCCACAAATAATGCTAGGAATAAGCAGCTGATGATGCTAAATCACATTCGACATGCTTTCACAATATGAATTGCACAAGAAATTATTTAAAATTAGTGTGCACACTTTGAAAGTAAAGTTTTTTAGTAAAGAGTCTACCTTAATTGATGATCGAGTTTGAGCCTTGAATCTAACTTTGTAATCAATTATCATGGTTCATCTAGTTATAAGAAAATTAATTTAGGTTAGAATGCAAAAATTAAAGGGTTTATAATAAAATATAAGCATAGGGTCTTCAATTGAAACTTTGAAAATAATTGGATTTGAAGAATTTTTGACTGAACTAAATATTAATGGAAGTTTGGTTTTCAAAAAAAATAATTATTTTAGCAAAACTTGGGGGCAAAACTTTAGGACTGAGAATGAGAATTAGAGACAATTGAGGGCTAAAATCGAAGCGAATGAAACCTTCGGCCAATACTGCAAAATAATTTTAATAAAAAAATTTAACACCCCATGCCCCAACCATTCCTCCATAACAGGGAGGAAGATAAGGGAATTTTCTAGCAGGATGAATGGAATTTGGTCGTGGGTTCACCCAAAAATCATGACATGAGTTCTTTCTTCATTCAAATGGAGCAACAGCGGCTAAGGATAAGAATGAGCTCTCAACCGTGAAATTTCTAAGTTTTCCGGCCAACACTCAACTCTACACCTAAGGTAATGTGATAGGCTTGTATTTGTCGGGCTTGATCTTAATAACAGGTTGTGTGTGCATAGTTGAGGGTTGTTTGATGGTAACGGAGTATTGAAGCTCGAAACCTATGGAGCGTGTAGCAGCGAGGATGACTGGGTTTTGTGCCGTGTTAATGGTGATGAAAGAGCTAGAAGAAGGGCAGATATTTATAGCAGAGATCTCAGTTTAAACTTTGGTAGGAAGAGCATATTTTTGTGCACAAAATAAGAGGTTTATGCCTACAGTTGAGGAGTAAACATGCTGATTTTGGTGATTTAGTGGTGGCTAATTTCACGCTGAGAAGAGAAAGAAACTTGTGTTGGCTTGCTGAATACTCACCACAGTAGAAGTTGATTTAGAGCTGAAATTATGGGTTGATTTGAAGGCTAATTAGATCATTGAATTTCAATTGTTGATGGGGAGAATAAGAAGCTGTTTACTTGAGAAAGGGGAGAATAAGAAGCTGTTTACTTGAGATGGCAGATTAATAATTAGCTAAGAAAGGGAAGTGATTAGAAGTTGCTGGAATTTGGGAGAAGAGGCTGTGAAAGGGGAGCAAATAGATCTTGTTCAAGTGAAACATGTAGAACATGGCAGAAGGAACATGTTGGGAAGCTTACAGGGCTGATTTTGGTAAATTTTGGTGCAATCTCGGGAGAGATTAGGAGGCTGTTATTGCCGAAAATGGTGGAGGAAATTGGGGCTGTTTTCAAGAGGACATTCATTCATGACTAATCTTTTGTTGGTAATTGGAAAAGAAATATGGAGTAAAACTTGGCTGCAATAAAGGTGATAAATATGAGATCAAGGAAAGAATTTCAAACAATTCAAACATGATCAGGTAATGCGTTACATGAAAAGGCCTTTAAAAGTGGTAACCAAAATGGTTTCAAAAAGAAAGAAATACTAACTCGAGAAATAGGATTAAGATATATGGGCTAATATATGAGTTAATTAAAGATGAGATAGTATCATCTTTAGACTAAAGATAAAATAGCATAGCTTAAATTCAATTGGATCGAAACTTTATGACTTTGGAGCCAATCAAGTAGGATCGAAACTTGTCTAGAGGAAACACAGCAGCAAGTAATTCTTTTTCAGTAGTGGAGTAGTTAAGTTGTGCATCATTGAGAGTTTTACTTGCATAAAAGATCACATAAGGCATCTTGTTCACACGTTGTCCTAAAACAGCACCAATGGCATAGTCAGAGGCATCACACATGACTTCAAAAGGGATGTTCCATTCTAGTGGCTTAATGATTGGTACAGAGGTCAACAAATTTTTAAGTCTCTCGAAAGGTTCAAGACAAGAATCATCAAAGACAAAAGGTGCATCTTTTGAGAGTAGGTTACACAAAGGCCTAGAGATTTTACTAAAATCTTTGATAAACCGATTATAAAATCCAGCATAGCCTAAAAATGATCGGATTTCCTTTATTGTTCATGGAGGTGGAAGACTAGCAATCAAATCAATCTTAGACTTGTCAACCTCGATTCCTTTCTCTGAAACAATATGACCCAAAACAATTCTTTTTTTAACCATAAAATGGCATTTCTCCCAATTCAACACAAGATTTTTCTCTTTGTAACTCCCAAAGACTAAAGTCAGATGGTGTAAACACTCTTCAAAAATAGACCCAAACATTGAAAAGTTATCCATAAATATTTCAAAAAAACGTTCCACCATATCAGAAAAAATGCTCATCATGCATCGTTGAAATATAGCAAGTGCATTATATAAGCCAAAGGGCATGCGCCGATAGGCAATTGTACCAAAAAGACAGAGAAATGTGGTTTTCTCTTGCTCTTCAGGTGCTATTGGGATTTGGTTATAACTGGCATAACCATCAAGGAAACAATAATAAGCATGTGTGGCTAACCTTTCTAATATTTGGTCAAAGAAAGGAAGTGGAAAGTGATCTTTCCTAGTGACGACATTCAGCTTTCCATAATCAATACAAAGACGCCAACCAGTTTGCACTCGAGTAGGAATAGATTCATCAGCATCATATTTCACAATTGTTATGCCATATTTCTTAGGAACAACTTGAACAAGACTAACCCATGAATAAATCACTCCTACATCTAAGAGTTTGATCACTTCAGCTCTAACAACCTCTTTCATATTGGGATTTATTCATCTTTGAAATTCACGTGTAGGTTTGATATTTTCTTCCAAATAAATTCTATGCATGCAAATTGACGAACCAATACCCTTGATATCTGAAATTGTGCACCCTACTAATTTAACTTCATGTTCATTATCTAGATCAGAGGCTATGATAACAGGCAATGTCTCAAATGGTCCTAAGAATACATACTTCAAGTTCCGTGGCAACGGCGCCAAAAACTTGCTGTGTCTATTTTAAATACTAGCAAGCGCATGAATCAATCGAAATATAGAAACATGAGTGACGAGATCGATCCCATGAGGAATGCAAAGATGATTATGAAAGTATAAAGTAGTCGTCCTTAGTTTACTTCTAGCTAGTTGAGAAAAAAATGAGCTTGTTTGATTAAAACTAGTAATGAAAGAAAAATAATAAAAGATAATAAGCCTCAACAAGTTTTTAATTAATGAAGAGAGAATTACAAAGGTTTTCGATTTCACCACATTTGACAACGAACTAACTATCTATTAATTCCCAATTTCAAGTAACAAGTCAAAATCAGTCTATTGTTACCTATAGATTTAGCAACTAAGATCAGTTTAAGAAATTCTAAAATAGATTCTTCTTTGCTTCTTTACTAAACTATCTAAGCACTCTCTACATCAATTTAAAGAAAATGACGAAACAAAGATAATTACTTAACAACCAAATTCAAGGATGGAATAATCAACAGAGTTTCTAACTATCAATAATACTTGATATTAAAAATGAAATATCTATCAGACTGATTAATGAAATAAGTAAGAACCATATACATTTCACACAAATGGAACATAATTTGATGCCCAAACAAATGGGTTTCATCTTCAACCTTAGTACAAAAATACTTAGAAAGTAATCAATCTATGAATTCTTCTATTAAAATGCCTCTACATTGTTCCTTGTTTCCTCATTCCTTTCTCTCAGGTTTTTCTCTTCAAAAACTTGTTCTTGAATGCGCACAAGAGTACTCTTTATATAGAGAAAATCCACCAAATTACTTGTTATGACTTGATCAAAGTTAATCCACATGCCTTGCTGGCTTCAGCAAATCTGATGCAAGTTGTATCTATATTTTGATGATGATATTCATCAAATTGAAACTTATCACCAACATGAAAGTTGTTTAAAAGTGAGTTGGATATGTTCTGGAAAAAAATTTCAGGCCAATTGGAATTTTTTAGGCTGAGATATGTCCAAATTACTAAGCATTGTCCACTTGTCCAGTACTCATCATGTAATGCATCAACTTGCGGATTGTAGGTGATTTTTGAGACTTTTTCCTCCCGATTCAGAAGAATATGATAGAATATGATTTATGGCTTTTCAACTTGTCTTTCTAATGGATCAAATATCAGAGAATTTGGATAACTACCGCTCGACATATGTATGAAACTCCGACAGCTGTACAGGCAGAAAGTTTGACTGTCAAACTATTCTTGTTGTCTCATCTTGGTCCTTGTTTGGTCAACCGAAGCTCTGAATCAGGGAAAGTGATAAAAATGAAGATTATAGACAAGTCTCCTAGCTTCGTGCTTCGACTAGAATCATACCAATCCAATGTCTAGAACTCTTGATATGATCAAAATCTAACGGCTGCACACTAGTCAACATCCTATCTTGATAAGAACACAATTTGCAACTTCATGATGAATTTTGACAATCCTTTCAATGAATTTGAATCTGGTAATATGGGATGATTTTAAAATATTTGTCTTTTCAATCCCACTTGAATCATCTTCATTAGATCTCTAGAACTCTGGTACTCATTATTTCTTTGATACTTGCCCAAGGTAGCCGTAATTGTTGAACATCCCGACTTATCATGATCCATTTGTGCCATGAACTTTTGACTCTAGCAATACAAAAAAAATACATCAATAACTACCATTTTTCATGTATAATACTTCTCAATATGAGCATGAATACGCACTTCAATTAATTGCATTTCTAGAATATGTATTCATACAAAATGGACTTGCATCATGAAAATCGATTTAACTCAATGATCTTGGTCAGATTACTATCAAATGAACATTTAGTGCCTTATAAATAATATATCAAAGATGCAAAATTTGGTACTAATCATTGCACCTCATACAGGCGACATCGTGAGGCCACAACAGTTTGTGGCGCGAGAAGATAATAACTGGCACTGTCTGTGGGAAAGATCATTGATGGTGCTTTGTTGGCTGACACTGCTTTCTGGAGGATAACTTCCGTGTTCTTCTAATGCCGCCTCACCACCGCACCACCGAGGAGGGGCCGACCCCTCTTCGGCTGCTAATTTTGTGACCCAAGATCAGTTTACCCTACATTTTGACGTTCTGCAAGATCTTTCACTGCATCGTTGGAGAGTCAATGGCACCCGCCAGCTCCGGTTCCTCTACCCAACGCGCAGGGGGCGGAGGAGGTCCACATTGCCCAATCCTCTGCTCCCATGGAAGTAAGCAGAGATATGAACTTGGATCCTCCACCGTCTGACATCCTTTCAGCCATAGCGACTGGGGTTCGCAGTTGGAGGATTGCCTAAACTGTAAAATTGAGGAAACTATGGAGAGGAAAAAAGGACAACACGCTATTCTGATCAAAGAAGAGCCTTTCTCGGAGGCTATCATGTAGACCCCGCTGTTGCCTCTGTTGACAAGAACGATGGGACCACCTATCCCATTGACCATCTTCACTACTATCAGGAAGTTACTCGGCTTTATGGGTTTTCAGAAGCAGTCTCCTACCAAGCTTTTCCTTCCACTCTTCGACACGAAGCCTGGGACTGGTATGATACAATCCGGCCACACTCCAACAGCAAGTTCGCCTTTTTCTTTGCCAGCGGTACTCGGCAGAAGAAAACGGCCATTAGACTCATGAAAATCATACAGGGGAAAAATAAACCTCTGTGAGACTATATTACCAGGTTCAACAAGGCTGCTTTGGGTGTTAAGGAGCTTTAGATGTCCTCAGTGGTAACCACTATGGTTAATGGGCTACGCAACACTAGTCTCGGTTTCTCCCTGTTGAGGAGAGCGTCTGAGAGCATGACTGATCTTTTCAACCAAAGCGAAAAGTATATCGATTGCGAAAAAACACTCCAGGTTACCAAATCCTTTTGAGAACCCCAAATGGATGCGAAATGGAAGGCCGATGGTATGGAGGAGAGAAAGGGAAATTCCTCGAGAAAAGACCCCATTTTTAGACCGCGGAGTGACCACCAGCCTCCCAAGTATTTTACTCCCTTGAACACTCCGTACGTTCATGTATTGAATGAGTTGAAAGATCGTTCCGATCTTAAATGGCCTCGAAGGATGAGAACACCATCGAGTAGCAAGAACCGTAATAGGTGTTCCGACTTTCACTGCAATCATGGGCATGACACCGCCAAGTGTATAGGTTTGAAGGATGAGATTTAGCGGCTCATTGATCGGGGGTCCCTTAGTCTCTTCGTCAATTCTAGGGGAAAGGATAAGTAAGATAGAGATCCCCCTCGTAGAAGTCTCACATTATTAATCTCATATCTGGAGGCGAAAGCGGCATGAGGGGATTCCCATAATGTTAGAAAGGCTTACGCTTGCTCACTGTCTGTCTATTCTATTGCTATATCAGCCAGGGCAGGGTTCAATCTAGAGTTTGGGCTTGAAGATGAGGAAGGAGTAGCTTACCCATATGATGATGCTCTAGCTATCACCAGCGACATAGCTAATTTTGATGTTAAACGGGTTCTAATCAATGGCGGTAGTGCCGTCAACATTTTCGCAAGGTTCGCCTTTGAGGGGTTGCAAGTTTCACTGTCAAATCTGAAGCAGGTTCTTACTCCCCTCCATGGCTTCGGGGGGTCCAATGTTCGAGCTGAGGGCTCTATGGAGTTAGCCATTACTTTGGGCAACTATCCAGCCTCTGTCATGATCGTCACCGAGTTTGTGGTTGTCCAGACGCCTATGGCCTACAATGCAATATTAGGCAGACCATTGCTTCATTCAGCCATAGCAGTTCCATCCACTGACCACCAAAAACTGAAGTTTCCAACGACATATGAAGTCAGCTTAGTGTGCGACAATCAGCATCTATCACGCAGTTGCTATGTGGACAGCATTCAACGGCAACTCATGGCCATTTAGCGTGACGTGGAGGTTTCAAACATCTATGAGCATGACTCTCTGGGATCACCTTGGTTTCAAGCGACTGGCCAGGTGTTAGAGGTAGAGGTGAAGCCTTCGAAGATGTGTTGGATTAGCCCTTCACTTGGTGACGATGAGAAAGCTGAAATGATGGTGTTCCTAGCCCAGAATATTGACCTCTTGGCGTGGTCAGCAGAGGATATCAGGGGAATTGATCGTTCAGTTTTTCAGCATTATCTTGACGACTTTCTGGATGCGAAGCCCATTTAACAAAAAAGGAGACATTTTGCACATGTTAGTCGTGAAATAATAAAAACTGAGTTGCCAAAGTTGTTAGGGTAGGCGTTATACGTGAGGTGATGTATCCTACATGGCTGGCCAATGTGGTTCTAGTTGGAGAGGCTAGTGGAGAGACCTGTATGTGCGCAGATTTCACTGACCTTAATAGATTTTGCCTAAAAGATTGCTACGCGCTACCTCATACAGATACGCTGGTGGATGCCACTTCAATGATGGAGCAGCTCTGCTTCTTGGACGCTTTTTGGGGGGTATCAATTGATCGCCATGGCTACAGTTGACAAAGATAAGACAACATTCATCACTGATGAAGGGACCTTATATTATAGGGCCATACCTTTTGGGCGAAAAATTGTAGGAGCCACATACTAGCGCCTGGTGAACATGGTTTTCCGTGAAGTCTTCGAAACGAGGATATAGGCCTATGTTGATAACATGGTGGTGCACATTGAGGATAAAACGTCACATCTGAGTGACCTCAAAGGCATCTTTGACATTGCCCAGAGGTGTAATTTGAAGTTCAATCCGGAGAAGTGTGTCTTTGGCACGACTGGTGGTAAGTTCCTCAACTTTATAATTTCACAACGTGGTATTGAAGCTAACCCGGCTAAGCTCAAAGCGATCATTGATGGGAAGATTCCATCTTCAAAAAGGGAGGTTCAGCAACTGACTGGTCGAATTACGGTGCTGAACCGATTTATGTCCAAAGCTACCTATCGATGTTACCTCTTTTCAAGGCTATCACCGTCAAAAATGGATTCTTGTGGATAGACGAATGTCAGGTTTCTCTGAACGAGCTCAAGGCTATATTACAATCTCCACCGGCTCTAGTTCGCCCATTTCTCAGTGATGTTTTAAAGCCTTTTCAGTATCTGATCACGCAACCAGCGCTGAGCAATTGAAATAGGACAGGAAGATTGAAATACCCGTGTACTACGTTGTTAGCCATATAATAAAGGGGGCAGAGACACGATACAACTTTCGGCAGAACAGCTGATTTTGGCATTGATTATTGCTGCTCGGAGGTTAAGGCCTTACTTTCAGGCCAACTCTATCGTGGTTTTAACTAATCAACCTCTAAAGCATATCCTTCACCGACCGGCGATGTCAGGGAGAATGACTAAGTGGGCCATCAGCTTGGAGAGTATAATATAATGTTTAAGCCTCTAACGGCTATAAAAGCTCAAGCCTTCGTGAACTTCATAGCGGAATTGGCTCCGTGCAGTAACCAAACAGATTGCAAGCCTTGGGTTATGTATGTTAATGGAGCTTCAAACTCAAATGGAGTCAGAGAAGGAACGGTATTTATTAAGCTGAACAAAGAGGAGTTCAAATTTGTGTTTCGGTTTCAGTTTCGAGCAACAAATAACGAGGCCGAATACAAAGCGTTAATATTGGGAATGCTGATGGCGCAATGTATGGGATCTACCGTTATCACAATTTACACAGATTCCAAGTTGGTGCAGGGTCACATGTGTAGCGAGTTCGAGGTGAAGGATAAGGCTTTTCTACATATTATATGAAGGCTAAGGATTTGCAGTGGAAGTTTAACTTCTCGCTTATTCAAAAGATACATCGTGAGGACAACTCGAGAGTGGATTGATTGGCGAAGCTATCCTATCTCCAGGGAGAAGTTTCCTCTTCTTCAGTCAGCCTCCAATCTGTTCCGAGGCTAAGTGTCTTAAGTGTATCGATGGCCATGACGTATGTGCCCACTACCTGGATGACGCCTTTCATAGACTATCTGCTCTAGGACACTCTGCCTAGCTCTCTGATTGAGGCTTGTAAGCTAAGGACTCTCTGATTGAGGCTTGTAAGCTAAGGATCCAGGCAGCCAGCTATACTTTGGTCGATCGGACTTTTTATAAGAAATCAGCTTCAGGGGCATTGCATCAGTGTGTCACGTTGGAAGATGGAGTATCTTTGATAAGGGAGGTCCATGTGGGGGCCACGATGTTAGCCCAAAAAATGTTGCGTCAGGGGTATTTCTGGCCAAGTATGCGCTCCGACGCCAAGCAGATTGTGATGTCTTGTGACGCCTATCAGCGACATGCGAGGATGATCCACGCTCCCCCCCGAAAACCAGCATGCTATAATGGGCATGGCCCCCTTTTACCACTGGAGAATTGATATGTTGGGACCTTTCCCGCTATCTGTAGGGCAGAAAAAGCTTCTGGTAGTATGTGTGGACTATTTCTCTAGTGGGTTGAAGGGGAAGCAGTGGCCGTCATCACCATGAGGATACTGCCAGCCATCGTATGGAAATTCATCATATACCACTTTAGGGTTCCTCGGGTTCTCTTAACCAATAACGGGCAGCAACTACAGTTTCAAAAGTTTTTGTGAGAGCGATGGAATTTGCCTACACCTTACCTCCGTAGCGTATCCTCAGTCAAACAGTCGGGTGGAGGTAACCAATAGAACTATCCTCTGGGACTTGAAGACCTGGATAGAGCACTAGAAAGCCGATTGTTCTTCAAAAGTGCCCAACATGTTCAGGGCCTACAGCACTACGCCTCGGGAGTCAACCAAACAGATGCCCTCTAAGTCATGTTTTGGCAATGAGGAAGTCACGCCCTCAGAGATACTGTGGCTTTCGCCCAGAAAAACAGTTGACGGTGTAGATGAAGACGTCTGCATGCTCGAACTAGGTACAATTAGCGAGGTTAGGGACCAAGCCGAATGACGCATGATGTTCTACAAGTGCAAATCATCAAAGGCACATGATCAAAGGGTATGCTGCTACAAATTAGAGAAAGGGGACTTGGTATTGCGCAGTTTAACGATGGCTGGACACCACTCGGGCAAACTGGGGACTAATTGGGAAGGCTCATTTCGCATGGAGCATACTATCTGCAAGACATGGGAGGAGTGCCCCTCTCGAGGCCTTGGAAGGCGGCCGATTTGAAGTTGTATTTACCTTAGCTCTCCTTTATTGTCTGATGTATATCCTAGTGTACACTATATATAAATACCATTGTTTATAAAGAAAATCAATCGAAGGCAGTCAAATGATGAGAGTACTAAGGATTGATCAGCTTAGCTGGGACGTCCCAGAGCACTTACTGGCCTCTGCTCACGCTCACTTGTTTTCGATCACAATTGACTTCTTTTCTGCTATGCACTCTTTGTGCTTACTTTAATGATATATCCCCTGAACATGGATGTTTGTGATTGTTTGCGGTCGACCATGAGCTGACTTTACAGAAACCTCGTCTTTGAATGAACCCGTTCATTAAAACGCGTAGTCAGTCACGAGGCCGTCTCTATAGTGCTTTCACTGCCTACTCGCACCTTGCAGTAGCTCTCTTTTATGTCGTATTAAGGGCATTCTTGGTCAAGAAAATTTATTCAAGCACTCATTTAACTTTGAGTGCTCAAGACTCATCATGGTTATCTACTCAAACCTTGTAGGGGTCTATCGAAGTCATGAACCATTACGACATGCAAAAGACTTATAGTGGTCATTCGGACGCTGGAGCAAAAGACTTAGCCGTCTAAGCATTATTTTCAAGCTAACGATAATCCAATCATGCTAAAAGGAATGAAAGATGTAATGTCATCAGATAGATGCAAGAAAACATAAGTGAACAAACGCAAAATGAACATTGAACAAGAGGTTATGAAGATAGCCACAGTTATATTAATAGGAACAGGAAAAAGACGGTCAAAGAGGCCAGTTTGAGGCCCAAAAACGAGCATATAAAAAAAACCATCAGAATTGTCAAATGAGTATTTCCCTTGAGGGGGTATAAGCCACGACGGGCATCAAAAGGCATGCGGACCCAAACTTATTCGCTGGTTAACCTCCTGTTGGTTCTCATCCGTCTTTTCCTCCTTATCCTCCAACTCGTCATCTCCGGCTTTTTCCAGCGCCTTGTCTTGGACAAACTTTTCTTAACGACTGGGATCTACTTCAGGATAATTAGCCTTCAACTAATCTTTCACGTCCTTCAATGTACTGACCATAGAGTTCACCATGAACATCTGAGCAATTTCAGAAAATTCGTAGGACTTTTTGAAGGTATCTACAGTGGCTATCCCAACGTCTTTCTTTTCTTGCTTCAATCGAGAAATGTCTTTCTGAAGCTACTTGTTTTTGGCCTTCAGCTCGGCAAGCGGTCTTTTCAGATCAACTTTCTCCGTGTCCAGCTCTTAACATTCTTTCTCGAAACGATCACAAGAGTTCCCCAAGGCGACCTGCACCGACAACAGCTGAAAAGGAAAACGAGGTAAAGGTGGCAAAATCACTAATCGTTAAAGGGAAATCACTTGTGATCAGATGTAAGGTTAAAAGACGCACCTCCCTATTTTTGGATACTGACTCCTTCAGCACGGCGAGCCAGGCCTTCTTCTGCATGTCCCAAACCAGCATCTCTTACCCATAGTCATCAAAATGTAGTCTTCAGCGACCTTAGCTTTCCCTTACGTCACTTCAGATTGAGGAGGCAGGAGTCAGAAGTGGATTTTCGTGGAGATGACCGTCTATCTTCAGGGCTTTCCCTGTTGGGGGTCTCAAACTCCCATCCTCAGAATTCATCCTTTTGGACCTAGTCTCCATGTATTCTTAGCCAAAAGGGCAGACACATCTCCAAAGCTGAATTGTATAGAGGCATTTGTCGCCTAAATAGACCATAAAGTCGCTCCAATATACACATTGCAGCGGAATTGTCACCCCTATGGCGTCGTCCCAATAGGCCCGCACTATTGATATATTGCCACGACAAGAGTCGAGCTATAGATTAAATACGTATTGCAACGACGCTGTCGCTCCTATAGAGTGTTTCACGGACGAATTTGTTGCCTCTATAGGTGGATTAACATTTATTTTAATAACTATGGGGGCGACCAAATGAATTTTTTAAAAAAAAAAAAAAATTAATTTCCTCCTGCAATGTTCAATTCTCCAACACTCATTTTTGCATACACATTCAAATTTCAGCAAAATTTACAAATATCGTCGTCTAACAGAAAATATAATCAAATAAACTAATAAATGAAGAATATAATCAAATTAACTAATAAATAAAGAATATAATCAAATAATCAATGAAAGGAATAAAAATACAAGTGTATCTAAATGCATTTTTATAATTGTTCATTAATAGAAATAGAAAACATCGAACAATAGCAGACCCCGCAACATGTGGATCATCACATTTCCATGCCGTCTAACGTTAATTGCTTCATACAATGTATACCTACAAATGCAAATAATTAATGTCAAAAGTCAATTATGCAAAGTTTAAAAGAAATATAATAAAAGATGTAAGAACTTGAAACAAAATGAGTGATTCAAGTAATAACTATGCCATTCTAAAACTACTAGTCCATAGTGCTCCAGCAAGGTCTTAGACCATTTTGTAAAAATTCTCTTTAGACATATTTTGTCCAGTAAGCTTTGAATATATCCCAATTTGAGTTAAATATTTACTTTAGACAAATTTTCAATCAATATATTCAAAGTACAATGCTATTGCACCATTGATTGATATTTAAAACACGAATTAACAAATAAAATTGAACTAAAAAGGCAATCTAACAGATGTGATACACCCACAAATTAAATGGTAGAAATCTATTTCATTAATCTGCCCTTGAGAAATAGAAGGCAATGCAAGAGTTCTACCATGAGCAAATGAATACCCAGTTAATTAGGGAGTATTTGTCGATAATTGATTCAGATCGTTCTCGAATAATAAAAGATTAATCCATAAATTCTGTAAACATCAAGGAATTAAGCTCAGTTACTTATGGACTGATTCTGAAGTTAAATGATTGCCCTTTAAGAAGAGCCAAATTCTAAATGACATCATATATGGAAACATAATACAACTAAGTTCAACTAATATATGCCACGGAATCATATTTAATGGTGCTAAAACCACTTAATAAACTCAGAACTTAATCAAATTAAACTACATGTAGGATGAGAAATTTTAAGAAACAATTTTAAGGGTCTATAAGTTCCAATTAAATTAGTGAAAAGACAAACTTACCTTCCTAGATTCTCACAAAATGATTTGCGATCTGAACAAGTTTAGGATGCCAGTCATAGAGAAAAACATAAAACAAGGAATTTACCTAACCTAAAAGCACATATCAGTAGCAAACTCAAAATCATAATCCGGGAATATATCAACCATAAATAAGCTGAAAATCTCAGTAACATCAAAATATCCTCTAATATACATCATTTCAAAAGGGGGCGGCTCAAGTGAGATGCTCAGCAAAACTATCTACTTACCAAAACACTAGACATTCTAGATAAAACATCTAACGATGCCTAATATCCACTCCAAGTTACAAGAAAATCACTTTTTCCCTTTTTGTGGATCATTATCACTTTTAATTTGAGAAAATATCTGCAGAACATGTAATCAAGTTTGAGTGCAAGAGCCTGTGGGTGGCGTCCATTAGAAGAGAAAGAAGCAAGGAGTTTTTTGTGTATTTGTCCAAACTTTGTGTCAATTATTCTTGTTAATAAAAGTCTTGATTTCTTTCTAATTCTACATGTAGGATGTTAATGCATGACAATTGCAATTGATAAATTTGGTCTAGATTGCTAAACAGGAGTACTTAGGCATTGAATATAATAAAAATTTGCAGCACAAGCTATTTACAAAATTGGAACAATAGAGTCTTGTTTTAAATTAGCATTTAGCTTTTATAGCTTGAGACTTAGCTGTTTAGGGTGTAAATCAAGTTACCTTGAATGCTTGAATCCCTTTGGAAGAACATCAGCAATAACAATCCAAAACATACACCCAGCAGCAAATGCAGTCACAAATGGCAGGGACTTGTTGAATGCATCAGCACATAAAAAAGATGGCACTGCTGCAATAGGCTGCATAAAGATATCATTAGTGTTAAATACTTACTTATGAACTTTTAAATATGTAGGATAATATAATTGTAGTCAATTATTTTAGAATTAAGAATTTTGATTCATGTAACTAAAAATCCAAATCTTGACAGTGATAAATGATACCAATATACTGTAAAAGCATAAAACATAAACTAACATTGATTACTAACTACTGTGGTTCAATTTATTTCTCATTAGAATATGCATTAACTTATGAAAAATCATTTTTCAGATAGAGAAAGAGAGCAGTTACAAAATATTCAACACATAAATATACTGCCAAAATCAAGATTCTCAAATACCTATGTCGACAAATTTCCCTGAAGAAAGCATTTGAAATTTAACACACAAATGTACCTCCAAATGTCAACACCTTCGCTTCTCCCTTTATCGTAGAAGCACAAAACAGTGGAACTAAAATAGAAAACTGAAAGTAAAAAATAAAGAGAATCAAATAGCATATCCAAAAATACGAAGAACATAGCATATTAAATCTTGACCAAATAAAATTAAAAAATAATAGAGAATAAATTCAGAAATACAAACCTCATCGCGGCCAGCAAGGTCGATTTTCTCCTTGGTGAAAAACAAAGATCTGAAACTCAAGAGAGGCAGGGGGTGACCAGATGGGCAAAGAGAGCTGAACACAATTGGAAGGAAATAGAACTGGAAAATTCAGAAAGAAATTCAAAGAAAAAATGGGGAACAAGAATGGCACAGTCGTCGACAGGGAGAAGGTCGATAGAATGGCGGTTGGTGGTGGCACAAGAAGTCCAAAAGATCTAAGAGGATGAGAGGAGGTGCAGTCGTCGACAAGGAGGTGGACAAGAGTGGCGGTTGGTGGCGGCACAAGAGGAGGCTGCGCGGAGCATACGAGCGGTTGGTGGAGGCACAAGATGAGGCTGCACAAAGTTGGAGAGTGTCAATGAGGAACAAATAGAGTCACCCTAATTCTAAGATGCAATTTGACTCCCAAATTTTCAATTTTTTTGTTATTCCCCCTTGCTCCACCCCCTCTAAAGACTATAGTAGCGACAATTAAATGTCGCCTCTAAAGAGCCCAATATACTGGGACGACTTCAAAGTCGCCCCAATAGGCCCAACTTCTTGTAGTGTGTGTGTTTTCTGTAAGAGAAACACATAGATAATTAGTAATTACGAACAACAAATTGATTGGAAAAGAAAAATACGGTTATTAAAAAAACACAAGGATGATTGATCGGCTCATCCCATTCGTTACGAACACTCTAGCCTCCTTCAATCTATTGATGGTCAACACTTCATTCATCAGTTCTCCTAACAGGGGCTCCTCCTTCCATTTTTTCAAAGCTAAGGCTGTGTCCTTGTCCAAGCCTGTTGGAATTTTAAACTTCTTTCGAAGTTGGGTAAACGCCACAAGATAGGAAGATCAAAGCAATCATGCTTTGGACGGACTAAGAAATATCAGGACTAAGTGGTATACATAGGAATGTTGTACCTAGGCCTAGAGTACAAGGCTATGAAGCAGTCATAGTCTTTGTTTTTCCTCAAAACAAAGATTGATTTAAACAAATCCAAATAAGGGTTGATGCGGTGATGGTCGGAAAAAACTAGAAAGTAAGCTATCATTTGCCATGTACTGGGGATAACTGTCTTGGGAAAAGATTCACGTAAGACAAAAATTTAGAAATAAAGGGGTTTAAGGGAAGACGCAAACCACCCTTGATGCAGTCCAAGTACACCGCTAACTTGAAGTCAGAATGCTTATAGTGAAGAAGCTCTCCCTTTTGAGGAACCCTAAACTCGTATTCATAAGCCCAGCTATAAGGTTCCAGTTCTAGAGAGAGTTTCTAGTAGTGTAGACAGCTAGAGAGAAGAGGGATTTTCATGGTGACTGCTCCCCCCTCGTATGCTCCTTTGCTAGCGCTAGAGGACCTATCACTCTCAGAATCGAATAAGGCCCTTTTGAAACTCATGGAAGACATAATGTTGCTAGAGGAAAGGTTTTTTGTTGTCAGAGAAGTGGAGTTGGAAGGATCAGACTTACAACCTGATAACGGAATGGAAATTCTCTCCTCATTACTATCATCTTCTTCCTCTAAGATTACGAGATGATTATCATCCTCATCACTATCTACGATAATGATCTCTCCAAAATTGTTCATTTTGTTTTCAAAAGAAAAAAATTAGAAGAGAAAAAGAAGGAAAATGGTACCAGAGAAAGGCAATCGTCGCTGGCAAGAAAGGTTCTGAGCAAGGGCGAGGCAGGAAATGGAGTCGTATGTTTCTGGGATTCTTGGAAAGCCTCCAATCTCTCTCCTTGCATCCTTCTTTTTGAATTCAGTCGAAATCAAGTTAAATCCTAGAAAAATAGAAGAAGGTACAACAGTGCAGTCCTAGAAGCTCAAAGGTCTTTTCAATTTTGAAAGACACATTTTTTGCATCTGATAGGTCAATTCTCCATTTAACCCTATGGCGACACCTATCCCCTCGGGTGAATATACCATAATAGCCTATCTACCAGGGATCGTTCTTGCCCCGTATGCCTTTGTTCGAAAAGGTTGCTTTGTAGAGAACGGCGAGAACGGATACCTCGAAGGGAGCTTGGAAGCACTCATCATGAACGGAGACCTCAAGTGCTCTAAACGAAGGCTCTCCTCTCCAACTTACATTCGCCACCTCAAATGCATCTAGGTGCCCACTTGATTGGGGGGCTACCTAATACTAAATGGTCTGAAGACAGTCCCTGATTCCTCGGTGGGATGTGGAAGGTGGTAACTGCTGGTCATCTACTCGGCCACTTCCCACACCATTTCTACTCCTTCGCAACTGTAGCCAATTGCTCCCTATCTTGCCATAACCATAAGGACCAGTGTGAATAGGAATCTGGAACGCATACACACACATATATATATATATATATATGATGATCCCAACAGTATGAGTTGCTA
This sequence comes from Nyctanthes arbor-tristis, assembly GCA_963692815.1. Classification (NCBI taxonomy): domain Eukaryota; kingdom Viridiplantae; phylum Streptophyta; class Magnoliopsida; order Lamiales; family Oleaceae; genus Nyctanthes; species Nyctanthes arbor-tristis. Next base: position 25,585 of record CAVNYN010274514.1, read on the forward strand.
GAACACTCTCTTTTCACTATACATTCTCTCTACATAATCCTATTACTTCCGATCTTGCCAGAGGCTATACTGGGGAGTGAGTCTAGCCTTTTCTTGTACTTCATACGGGCGACATCATGAGGGAATGGTAGTTCGTGGCTCAAGAAGATATCAATATGGAATAAAAGAAATAAGCTCTTTCATCGACAAGAAAGCAGAGTACCAAAAGATGTGGGTGCACTGGCCGAGTTGCTTTACCAATACCTATCAGTTGTCATCCATGGATATTGGAGGGATACAGGGAGGCAGATGCAAATAGGGA